>CM060200.1:17005939-17246716 GCA_030562195.1 Nipponacmea schrenckii | reverse complement strand
CTTCCGTAGCCGTTAAAGTGACCTAATTTTGAAAAAATCGAAATTTAAATAATTCGAAAGAAAATACGAAATTTGAAAATCGGTCTCCAAGAAAAGGTAGATAAAGATCCATTGTATCTATGTGCTAAATTTCATCAAAATCGGTCTATCAGTAGTGTCTGAATTTCGGATTTAAGAATTGTAACAAAAATTCAAAATGGCGGCCGATATGGCAGCTTGACCTAATTATTTAGGTCAAATCAATTACTATTGACAAGTTATTTCTAAAACAGTTTTCACTTTTCACCTAGCAGTTATAGACCGGAAGTTACGTAATTACGTCATTTGAGGCTAAACCGGAAGTAGAATTTTTTTTTTTCACATTTTTTCAAAAATTATAATCATATCGCCTATCAACTGGTAAAGTTTCAAAATTTTACCATTTATATTAAAGGAGAAATCACGGTCTGAAATTTTTGCCGATGACCCTTGAATATTGAATTGCAAATCGTGAGTAAAATATTTAACCTAATTGCATAAAACCTATAATTGTTAGTTGACAAATACATTGAAGTTTTCAAATCTGAAAATCCGGTCAAAATCGAACTGAAAATAAACTTGCTAAAGCAAAAAAACCTCAACTTCCGGTTCTCACTTCCTGTCAGAGATAGAACTTCCGGTTTTGTTTTATTTGATAATAGAAATCATTCTAAGATCAACTGTAGATTTAGAATTTCTGCACCTTTTACCAGTTTGTCTGCAAACTCATCCAAGAATTACAAAAAAAAAAAAAATAAAATAAAATAATCCGAACGATTACAATACGTTTTCGCCAAAGTCGAAATACGTAATAATCCGAACGATTACAATACGTTTTCGCCAAAGTCGAAATACGTAATAAAATAATCCGAACGATTACAATACGTTTTCGCCAAAGTCGAAATACGTAACTAGACCTGTTTGTAACAATTGTGCAGCTTCCGAGATATTTAGAATGTGTTATATCTCCTGGCTGTCATTTAAAATAGAACGTAATCACGCCTACTCAGTATAATGACTTGTTTTGATTTGAAGGCTCAAATTTCAAACGTAAGCTTTGTAGACTATGTCTGATTAGCTAAACAAAAGATTTCATGTGTTTGAGGCTGTCGGATGATTGTCCGAAACAAATCAAGCCTGTGCCCCTTTAACTTTCCAGATCGTTGATACTTTTAATTTGTTTATTTATTTATTTATCAATCTTAATTTAGGTGTAGTAGGAACATTAGATCCTGCAATTTGTGGCAAGTTGCCATGGTATAACATAGAGCCATCAAATTAACAGCGCGGCTTTACATCTTTAAGAGAGTATTTTATAGAGTTGCGTCCCTTATACCACTAGTCCTCTCAACTGTACATTATTTTTGCTTAAGAGAATATCATTTAAAATTCTAAAGGTTGTCATTTCCTTCCAAATATTCCATATCATACATCGCCCACAACGAGAAATGAACAATCATTCCTTTTATTTAAGATATATAATATCTTTGAATCATTTTAACTGGATTAATTTTTAATCGTAAAAAAATCAAAATCAAAATAACAATTCAAAAATCGGTTTCCATATATATTTCGGCAATAGATTCTATATACATGTACATCAAAATAACACAAATTGAATTATCTTCCGAGACCCTATTTCGATTTAAAGAGTTAGTATAGAAGAAATTACAAAATTTGCAAATTTAAAACGTGCAATTTTGATCAAAAATCAAGTGTTATACACCATTAGAAAGAATAACTAAACCTGTTTGTAACAGTTCTGCAGCTTTCAAGCTATTTAGAATTTGTTGGTCTCCTGGCTGTCATTTAAGGATGTAGATTGATTTTGCGATTATTGGGAGAGATGATTTATTCATGATTTAACACGTGACATTTGAGCTTGTTAATAGACTGGCAATCATTAAGGTTTGTGATGTAAAAATATCTGGGCTTAACCACGCCCACAAAGTCCATTGACTTGTTTTGGAAACTTCAACTGGAAATGTCAAAATTTGTGAATTGACCGTTTTATAGGAAAAATTCGCAATTTTTTAATGCAGATAAACCGAAAGTTTACATTTTGCTATAAAGCTTAATATGTCATTGGATAGAACGTATCACATATGTACAGGTATAAAGATCGCCAAAGATCAACGTCACAATATACACCTTCGAAGTTTTTATAATTTTTAATCGTAATTAAATCAAAATCAAATTAAAAATTCAAAAATCAGTTTCCATATAAATTTCGGCAATCGGTTATAGATTCTATATACATGTCCATCAAAATAACACATATTGACTGATCCTCCGAGACCCTATTTCGATTGAAAGAAAAATACACACAGTGATGTAAAATATCTGGGTTTAACCACGCCCACAAAGTCTAATGACTTGTTTTGATTGGTTGGGGATACTTTAACTGGAAATGTCAAAATTTGTGTCTTGACCAAAAGATAAGAAATTAACACAATCAGACTTTATGACCTGTTGCATTTATATCTGTTTAATTAGAGTGTAATTTTATTCTTAAACTTTTCGCAATTTTTATTTATACATAATGATTTATATATTGCTTGAAAGCTGGGAATTTGCACATTATAAATCTGTTCGAATTTTGTTTTTAAGTTAAATAGAACTAAATATAAAAAAAATATGAATGTTAAAATCGCTTATTTTCTACTAGGCGTATTTTCATCAGTTTTCGGTCTATAGCTAAAATAAAGATATTGTTAGAAAGCTGATAAAAATCACACCCAATAATGTCAATTAGAATGTTGCCAAGAGTCTTGTTCATGAGATATAACCATCTGAAGATACGAGAAATATGCAAATTACCAATTTTTGGATCCCTATTAATCCATATGTTCTGTACTAAAATTAGAAATCAAGGTATCATATGAACCTTTAGCCAATGAAGATGATTGTGCAGAAAAATAAAGGATGCATATTAGTAAGTTAGTCCTCTTCGTTCCTTGCGGAGAATAGGGCTGCTACAGACGTTCTCCATCTCACTCTATTATGAGCTGTTCTTTTTGCTTCATTCCAGGTCTTGTCAATCCTTCCTAGCTCTTTCAGTCTTATTCTTTTCAAGCTATGTAAAGGTCGTCCTTGTCTTCTATGCCCTTGGGGATTCCAGTCCAGTGCCTCTCTGATAATGTTGTTTTGAGATCAAAAGGATGCATATGGTAGAGTTCAAAAGTTATGAACTTTCAGACGGAAGTCAGTTTTGAAAAACTTTGGCAGGACCTGGTCCAAAGACAAATTTAAAATCGAAAAATATGCCACTAGAGGACCTAGATAATTATCCAAATTATATTTTAAAACAAGTCTGAAAAAATAGGATTAAAAATGGCGGACGAGTAGTATTTTTCCAATAATTTGCATATTTCAAGATGGCGATCAAACGGTTAGGAATTTGCATATATGGCATACATACAAAATGAAGATATTGATGGTACTAATTCTGTGGAATAAAAAAATTGCAAGTTTGTGCAAAAATTTAATCCGAAAATTCCGATTTCTGTGATTTTCTTCATTTTTTGGTCATTTTCGGACGTTTCCGGCTAATTTCGGAAAATGTTTTATCGGAATCTTTAATGATAATTTTTTGTCTACTCATCTACCAATTTTTGTGAAAAAATAAGACGTAAAATTTAAAAAAAAAACACGTGCTTTTTCATAAATCACGCACAATTAATATAGAACTAAGAACAAAATTTTCTAATATTTAAAAGCGCAATTTTGATCAAAATATAAAGTGTTATACACCATTGGAAAGAATAAATTACGCGTAATAAGGACATAAAAGAAATTTTGACGTATGTAAATGAGGTCACGTGACAGAGCTCTTCGAAGTTAAAAAGTGCAATTTTCAAATGGCTGTAAAACCGGAAGTTGACATTTCACAACACAAATGAAGACATCAATGGATAGATCTCGACAAGGGCAACAACTTTTGTGCAGGTCACATGGTCACCAAAGGTCAAGGTCACGATATATGAACGTTGGAAAATTAGGCACTGAGTGAAAAAAAAGAACAGGAAATGAAAGGTAAGCTAAATCGAAATTCAAAATTCGGCTTCCTAAGAATTGTTAGCAATCGATTGAAGATTACATAGACATCAAAATTACAATTGTCCGATTAACCCCTAAGGCCCAATTTTTCACTTTACAAAAGTAAGTGGTTTCATGATGGCGACTGATCTGTTACTTCCGGTTCAATTTTTGTTAATTATAAAATCATTATGGGTTAATAGTAACTAATTGCAAAAAAAAAAATTCAAAAATCTTTAGAATTCCGGAAGTGAAAATTCGAAGTTTAGCGACGTATGACGCCGAAACCGGAAGTGATGTCGACATTTTGAAAACAGATTTTTCTTGACAAGAAAAATGTTTATCTAACTGCAAATTTTGATTTCGATCTAATCAAAATTGCAAAAGTTAGAAAAAGTGTTACATTTTAAAATTCAAAAGTCAGCAACAAAAGTAAAAATTTCAAAATTTTTAAACTGCTATTATGTAAATCTAAGTTATAAGTAGTAAATAAAAAAAGTCCGAACCAGATTGGATAAAATAACGAGCCGTGAGTTAGTAAACAAAAATAAAATTTGTGACGTTCTACGTCATTTCCGGTAGAACAAAAATGCTTCATTTTACATTTAAACAACAACGAGCACAAGATTACGTTACAATATCACGCCAGATTGTGTAAGACATTTGCAGTTATGGCTGGGGAGCGTGACCAGAAAGAGACAAAAAAAAAAAAAAATAGTCATTTCGAAAACAAAGCAGTGCGTTCGAAGAACGCACTGCAATAATCCGAACGATTACAATACGTTTTCGCCAAAGTCGAAATACGTAAATAGTAAATCATTGTGCATATAAAGATATTTAAACTATATAGAGGGTTCTAGGTTACTATCCTACTCATGCCCTATTAAGTACTAATCCAGGACTCTTTTTCTTGAAATGAAAAGTGTGACATTATTACTCCTTTGTACCCACTCATCAATGGGCATATATGTTGAGAAACAGTGACCACCATATCTGTCTGTTCCTAAATAATAGGAGCTCTGTATGGATTAGAAAAAACATTAAATCGCAAATGCAAATCAAGCCTTTGCCAATAAACAGGCATTCAAAGCCTAGTCAGGACATGTATGAATTGTTGCAGATATACATTAGTTTTAAGACATATTTAAATGCTCAGGATCAACTACAGAACTAGTATGTATCTGTAAATAAAAGGGTATTCTATTTTCCTGACTGCATAGGAGGGAGAATTGGTTGTTGCTGTCTAATCCTTTTTTTTACTGTGCACTCCTCTTCCAAGTTTATCAGTAGCTGTAGTAGTTCTGATAGGCTTATTATTTTGATTATTGTAAAGGATCGTAAAAAAAAAGTATTTTGATTTATTTTAAAGCATTGTAAAGAAAGTATTTCTGAAGATCTTTTGTCAATATTGAGGAATGAAAAAAGGTTTTGTAGACATGTGAAGGTTGGTTCATGATGAACTTAATAAATGCAAGTCATTGTCGATGTAACAATTGTTGACAGATGTATTACTAAACTAAATTATAATCTAGTTCAACTGTCTGTATACAGACCACTAGACCTGTTATTTAAGTTCATTTCATTTCATTCCATTTAAATCACAAGCTTTGTTGCATAGTCCTTGAGCAACAATTGGTAGAATCAATAGACAAAGGCACTTGAGACAAATTGAGTCCAGGGGATTATTATTACTGTCCTCTAAGGTAGACAAATTATAGCATGTTTGTTATTGATGTTACCAATATTCAATTAATGATCTTTCTTATGATAACAAAGAATTGTTGTTAAACCAAGAACCATTCAAGATTGAAGAAACATAATTTTTTGGCAGGTCGGAAATCTATTGACATGTTCCCCAGAATTTATATGGAAGTTTTAACTTATATAATACCCTGCTGTTAATTTTTAACACCCAGACTAAGAAGAACTGTAATAACAAAACTACTGCTGAATAGAAATATACAACAAAATATTCTAGTAGATCTAAAAAGTGGGAAATCAAAGAAAATTTCCAAACGATTTCAACCAAGATCATTTTGAGGTAAGCCTAAAGGATGACTGAGTTATATGCTTAGTGTGGTTATCATTGATAATCTTTAATTATTATTCATTGTTTTATAAAAAGATGATATATTTAATACATTCTTGACCTCATCTGTCAATAAAATTTGACCTGACTCGCCATAGCATATTAATTACCATGGCTGGACCAGTAGTTATTTTAATGTTAAGTTACCTTGAAGGTTAATGTGGTCCAGACTTGATTAAGTTGTGACATAAATGAGAAGCTCATTCACTTAATTTGCTGATGGAACAGCAATTTTATTTAGATGATACATCTTAAGAGCTCAATGATATTAACATGAAATATAAGGATGACAGAAGAGTACTAGCTAGCTTTTAAGCGACAATTTCTACTTGTCTGCTGGACAAAACCAACTGTCTTTCTAGGAGTGTAAATGTTTAACCAAATGTAATCTATACCTTTTTTTGCCCGAATTCAAAGAGACTCAGACTTGGCATGCTTGAGATTCGAATACTGAACTTTTATGCCTATTGAGGGGGCTTTGAAACAATGAAACCAAACAAGACAACAATCCCACTTGCTACTGTTCAAAACTATATGCACTTATCTAACAAATGCACAGCTACATCAGAATACCAGTACCAATACCAAAAGCCAAAACAAATATTGATGCAATACAAGACATGAAAAATTTGTGGTCAACTGTGCACCTTCTGTGGAACGAATAAAGGAGAACCCATGTGATCAACCATGTGACCATTTCTTCCATAAATTATTTACAATAATACTATTTTTTCTAGAGTAAAGTTCAAATTTTACCAAATATTTATTATGTGACAATAATTATATGATATTTAGGTCTAAAATTAAGTTACGGTGTTAAAATATTTCTAGTATTAAGAAAGGTTATAAAAGATCCAGTTAATAATCATGTTGGACTTGTCCATCAAGTTACCCTCCTTGAACTGGTTTTGATCAATGTTTTATCCCAGCACAATGTGTCGGTCTGATTGATTGAAGTTTAAAGTTCAAAAAGTCATGCACAAATCAATATTCTAATTTGATCTTAAATAATGACCTTTGAACAGGCTGACCACATTTAATAAATATGATTGGTAGAGTCTAAACACTGCAGGGTACAGATATCTTAATGAGATAATTTTGGGCATGCCATCAATAACATTAAAATTTTCCATCTGGAAATTAAATCTCAGCACCTAAATTAAGAAATGAAATTTATATTTTTTAGAATTTGTAGAGAATGATAATAGGAGTGTGAAACATTGTGAACAATGTGTTTAATGAGATGAAAAGTCAATATTGTATTGTTGTTGGTCTCAATTGAAGAGTCTAATACAGGCCTCGAATTTTGACGCGAACGAAACGATCGTTCGCGTGTCGGTTACGCAAAGTCTAAATGGGCAGAACGAAAAATCGGTTACGTGAACTTTTGAAGTATAACAATAACAGTAAAACTGTCTCAAATCAGTTTTCAATCGGTAAAACTCATCGTGAAGGTGGCAGGATGTTAAACTATTTCATTTTCAATACGCTACTAATAAAAATTCCACATTGTTTTATGGCAGTAGTATTATCTAACACGGGATCATTGCGTGAACCAATCTTAGGAAGAAAAATTTATTATCCTCATTCTCGGGCCAATGTTAGGCCATGCATATGATTAATATTGTTTCTTTGTTATTGTAGTTGGGCCTATGTAATGTAACTTTCATCTCTATTTGATCGTTTTATATAGATTTAATTGATTTTATTGTTTCAATGACGTTTTGGTTTTACTCTCACTTATTAAATTCAACAAACAATAGCTACTAAATAGATGTTACCTGTCAATAAAATATTATTAATAAAAAAAAAAGTTACATATCAGCTAGTTGTGATTTTCCGGCGTAATTAAACATTTATTAACTATTAGCCTAGAGTCGATCTTGTACTGTTGCCAGGGAATCGGCCAGTTCAGTCACCTGACTCCCCATTTACCTACCTACCATACACCACTAAATGACGTAACCGATCGTTTTCGCGAACGTTTGAGTCCGAACCGAACTATCGGTTACGTGATGAAAATGACCGTCAACGATTTTTCGTTTACGCTGGGGAAGCAAATTTCGAGGCCTGCTAATATAGAATCCTTTCAAAGAGATTTGCCCTCTGATGTAATATGAATTTGCAAAAAGGCAAAAATCAATTGAGTAAGATTATAATATGATTTGTAAGCAATACCTTTCATCTAGGAGAGTAACTATATTCATTCCAGGTCCCTCCCTCTCTATATCATTGAAATATAGATTCAGATTAAAATTGTTTATCTCATGGCTGACTGAGCATAGTCCTGCTTTTGAACAATGACAGTTTAAGGTGACAGCGGTCAGTTACAATAACACTCTGATGTGATGGTCATTGACTATTTATACTAACACTTGACTAACGCTTTAATAGACCAATATATTTATTTACTGTTCATATTTTATATATAGAGAGACATTTGTCATAAAAATGTAAAATGTTTCTTTATCATAAAAATCTGTTGACAGCAACTATATTTTTACATTGCAAACCTAATTTGTCTTCTTGATGATATTGTTAGAATACCTGTATCTAAATGATCTTTATAGAGACACTATGTATCTGTCATTTTAATAAACAGGCTTTTGCTGACCATGTTCCTTTTAGTTTATCATTTCGATTAATAAAAGGATAGTAATACAGCTTTAGCCCCAAAAGTGGAAACTAAACCTGTACTAGGGAATAAAATGATATACTGAGTACTTTATATATATATATATACATGTGTAGGCAACTAAGGATGGGTTTGGGTCAAATATAATTATACAATTGGTTATATTTACAGTCTCTAATGGTAAAATGATGTTAAGTGTATAAGAATGTCAATATGACCTGTCAATAATGTTTATACTGACCACTAGAGATATGTCACCTTGATCTTATTATACTCACTTCATCTAAATCTATCTTCATCTCAATTCAATAAAGTATTATGTCTGTCTGATAATAGTTTTTTTTTTCAAGAAAAAACAGTTAGGCTGTGCTTTACTTTTATATTACACACTGTGTTCTTGCACACATGACTATCCTTCTTTTTGTTCTCATTTTCTACTGAATAAATTAAAATTCAGCATATTTATATTTAAATTTCAATGATACTGGATATATTCCAAAAATGTGAAAATAAAAAATCTGGTCAACTGATCATGATTAGAAAATGAAATAAAATGAAATAAAATGAATGGAGTTTAACATCCTACTCTTCTGTACCTTATGGGCTAATGAAGACGGAGTTGCCATGCAGTGTGCAAGGAGGGAAATTTTACCAGGACAAGGGCATTAGCTGTATATACAATATAGACAGTAGTAAGTCAATAAGTAATTGAATTGATCATTCTGCTTTGACATTAGGTAGGGGCAAACAACAGGAAAAGGCTGGATGCTATGCTCATGCTCATACAATATGAATGCTGTCAGTTGAGATTCCCTGCTCTTATCAGCTCATTTCAATAGACTCAAAAAAAAAAAAAAATACAAGTCTTTAGAAAAGTTGATTAAGACTTTTGCTAGACTGAGATGATATAGTAAGTTATTGACAGAATAAAAGTGATGAGACAGCAGTTTTGTTTAGTAGATGTCTACTAGGATAATCATTGAGTTTATTGGAGCGAAAAAAATGATGTCCATGGTTAGCTAAGAGAGTAAGATATTTGCTCTCCAGGGCTGAATCCGAACAAAGGTTTCCCCTTGTCAGTGATGCGAGTCTGAGAGATTAACATGGAAAAAGTGTTACAGATTCCTCTACAATTGGAAGTTGCAAAAAAGTATACTTATGCCGCTGTTCTGTCAAAATTTCTGCATTGCACACTTCATGGTGTTGTCTGTCTTTGTTAGCCCATAAGGTGAAGTATGGAAGTTTGTAAATGGAGCAATTTGAATGTAGGTCTTTATTTGTTGCAAATATAGCCAATCATAGCCGACAATAGCCGACAATGACACATGCAGCCACAAGATGTGGATTTACAAGTTTGTGAAGAATATGTTTCATACAAAGCTCCATTTAAGGGGGTTGACAACCCTAAACCTATGTACAATAAATAGACGATTTCGACCACTTCTTTTCCACCTATCTGAAATATTTAAATATCAATGGAAAGAGGGGACTTTCAGCTATCCAAAAATATAAAATTTATTTCTTTATGACATTTCAACTTTAAGAAATACGGTATGAAAGATGAACGAAAAAAACGTCAATTATTCCCTTTTAATTAGCATATCTACTAGGCTATTTAATATAGAAGGTTGAAATTTTGCACAACGCAAGTCTACATGTATCTCTACAAAATTACGTTGGCTTTTCCATACATGTATCTCTACAAAATTACGTTGGCTTTTTGGAAAATTTTGTTTTGTTTTGAAGATATTGATAGAAATCAAAATTTTGCGAGTGCATTTACAAAAAATTGAATTTTTAAAAAACTATTCATTTTATTAAAAAAATCCAACGTAAAGTTAAAGAGGACATCGTAAGCTTTAGCTGAAGCCAAAGTTTGTAAAAATCGGATAAATTGTAAGCGAGATATGCTTTTGGGAAAATGGCATTTTTTTTCAACATTTTGCAAACACATTTAAACCTTACGTAATTAACGATCATGTTGTTAAAAGATTGTCTTTCATGCTGTAGAAATCTTTAAGCACCTTTTAGGCATCGATATGCACCGATATCCACACAATTGGAGTGCTAAAACAATGGATTAGCACATGTCCAAACACCCCTACCCACCAATCATAAAATTTCTCTGTTTACATGTGACGTAAAGATTTATGGGACATCACGTGACTTCTGGATTCCCCCGATACACAAACTCTTACTTCGCGTGCCGATATTAACAATAACTGACCGGCGAACGTAGAGAATGTTTATTTAGCCGATGACGTTGTAATCACAAATGTCAACTGACAACGTAATTTGTACGTCTACATAGAGGAATACCCCGTTTTGTTCTATAAATAGATTATCTTCACGGACGGATATCAGACGAACTACTGAAGCGATTGAGCTAAAATTTTTACTAGATGAGTTTCTTTTAATGCCAAATAGAATGGATATAAACTTAATACGTTTCTTGATTGAAATACACTTCGAACGATAAGGTTGTCAACCCCCTTAAATTGTTTTTTAGGCAAATGATGTGGCATACAAAACTGCATTACGTTTTATCAACATGAGTCTTGAATTTATGTTTATCATTAATTATAACTTATTGGAAATAATTTAATATGTTTATTATATTAAATATCTTTTTATTTATACTTAAAGTTTCTTTCAGAATTATAAAAGGAACATTCATATAGTGTTGTAGATTATTTAACTGTAAAATTAATCCACTCCACCATGTCAATAATACAACAGGAATTCGTGATAAATAACATACATTCTTTGAATTCATTCCAAAATATATTTTGCCAAATAATTAGGTTTAAAGTAGCAAGTTTTTACATTGATTAGTTTAATGAAATTGAAATGACTAATGTTATCATTTCAAATTAGTATTTCATGTTTTAGAAATTTTGGTGCTTGTTAAATAAATCAATTATTTACAAAAAAATTAAATTTAGAAATTAAAATATTTAAAAATGATATGTAAGAATTAGGCTGACCAGTGAGAGGTCCCTAACAGGAATGATGTCTGGAATACCTTTTTTTTTGTTTTTGTTTTTTTGTTTTGTTTTTTTACCGCTTACCCACCCACACTCCGATCAAGTGCATGGTGGATATACTAGTTTAAACATATGTACATAGTAATATCCACCTCTCTTTAGATGCAAGCAAATCACACCAAAGTTTTAGAATGGTTAGGGGGAAGTCTCAACCCACAACTAGAAGCAAGCACATGACACTCGAGTAAAGTTTTTATACGCCCACATGAAAAAAAAGTTAAAATTTACTTGTGTACGCAATAGAAGCTGTAGTTTTCATCCGATTTGAATGAAACTTGGTATGTGTATTCATCTTGATAATATCTCAGACAAGTTCGAAAATGGCACGATTCCAGATGTCGGTTTATGAGTAATGGCCCTTGATTAAATGAAAAAACGTTAATATTTACTTGTGTACACAATAGAAGCTATAGTTTGCATCTGATTTTAATGAAACTTGGAATGTGTATTTATCTTGATAATATCTCAGACAATTTCGAAAATGGCACAATTCCAGATGTCGGTTTATGAGTTATGGCCCTTGATTAAATGAAAAAACGTTAAAATGTACTTGTGTATGCAATAGAAGCTATAGTTTTCATCCGATATGAATGAAACTTGGTATGTGTATTCATCTTGATAATATCTCGCTAGATGTCTGTTTATGAGTTATGGCCCTTGATTAAATGAATAAACATTAAAATTTACTTGTGTACGCAATAGAAGCTGTAGTTTTTATCCGATTTGAATGAAACTTGGTATGTGTATTCATCTTAATAACATCTCGGACAAGTTAAAAAATGGTGCGATTCCAGATGTCGGTTTATGAGTTATTGCCCTTGATTAAATGAAAAAACATGGAATATTCTGTTTGCTGAAGTGGGTGTATGTTACCTTGCCTGGGAAGCTATCTTTTAAATTGCGGAAAAGTAGTCTAAAACTGCCTTAGTTATAAATTCCTTATTTAAACGCCTACAGATCCGACCCCTTTTCATGGTATTGTGATAGTCAAATTTTCCATTTGCATTTCAGATCAAAGAGATGCAGTCCAGAAGAAAACATTTACAAAATGGGTGAACAAACATCTAATCAAGGTAAGACATTTTCAAAGTATGCTTATTCAATATTCACTTCTTTGTATTTCAGTGTATGGTACCGGTACTTTCCAAATAGAATAATTAATAATTTATTTCATAGTTTCAGAATTTCAGAGATAACTGATCAATAGGAAAAAGATCTTATTTCTGTAATTTTCTTTTAAACAATGAAAGCAGGGTTCATAATGCAAATTATATAATCTGTTCAAAAGAAGGAGATAAGAAGAATTGGCCTATGAGTCATATGACGCCACTTAACACCCAATCAACAACAAGGAAATGGGTTTATAACTGCCCTTTCTCAGAAATTAGGATATAAATAATTTAAAATATTTCAATTGGAATTGGAGAAGTTTTAAAGCCTTGTTTTGGAATCAATATGGCAGATGCATGAATATATGGTTTATTCTTTGATTTCAGCTTAATATTTATACACTGTACCTACTTTAGAGGCATAATTGAACACTATTGAAGACATTATTCTGCAAAATTATTTATTGATACATCCCATTCTCTGTTGACAAATAGCCTTGTCCATTCTTGTGAGGGATTCTGTGATATGCAATAATGCACTGTTGAGCTTCTAACTGACAACAGCTTGCTTTTTTAGAATAATTAGCAAAAATTGGAATTAATTATCACAACATATGGTCAATATGAACATGATATTAAAATAGATTAACCCTTAAAAAAAATAAACAAAATGTAACATCCGCAATGTAGATCTGAATTTAGATTAACTATAAGTTTTGTAGATGTTACTGAACTAAAAATATGTTGTTGTTTTTCCACAAGTCTATTTCAACACCAAAGTAAACATTTGTTATTGGTTTGCTAAATCTTTAAAATTCATGTAACTGTGAACATCATTATAAGCATTTTAAAATCACCTATTTGGTATCAACATATTAGTACTTGACTGCCCAAGGAGTTCTGGGAGTTTGTCCTGGTTTGAAAGTATTTATTATGGTTGAATAATGAGTATGTTTGTCTGGTCATAAAGGTCATGGATGTTAAACTCTTAAATCATTTCAGAGGTACAAATTAATAAAAAAAAATCAGAAATTCGATCAGGAAGGTAAAGTTTAGGAATAAATTGTACATACAGTAGCATATGAATCCAGTTTCCAAAGATATTATTGTAGGAATAATTTTGTAGTTTACTAAAGGTGTGCCATGTTTTTCAACATGTAGCAATAACCTTCTAACAGGACATCTTAGTAAATACCACTGACATTCACATGATGGGTTTAATCAAAATAACTTAATATTTACTCTCAGTTGGAAGTCTTGAATTTGAATATGTCTACCATAAAACATCTTATTTCAAGATTGGAAGATAAACTTTATTTGTTGATGAAGGTGAAGGTTGTTTTTTTTATTAACTGGATAAAGAAAAGGACATGAAATATATTAAAAACTTTCAATATGTTGCCTTTAGTTTACTTTTCATTTCCTTTTGCACTTCTCTTGTGGAAATATAAGTTGTTAATGAGAAAAGAATTGATGGAAATGCACACAGTATTGATTGGTAAATAGAGCTTAATGTTCTGGACCAATGAATGTAACATATGGTACATATAGAATACCTGTATACTTTAAATGTGTCATTTAATTTTAATTTAAAGCTGTAACAAGTTTTACCAATGACAGATGCAATAAATATTATTTTGTATGTGGTACAAAGTTTAATTATATAAGACAAATTGTTCACTGTAAATGTTTCTAAAAAAAGATTTCTAGTAGGAAGCCATGGTGGCTCAGATAGTTAGATGCTTACTTACTAACATACAAAGGTCCAGGAATGGATGCAGGCATCTTGTTAGTGATGTAGATCAGAAGGGCTCATATATATAATTGTGTCTGGTAGTTAACATAGGACAATCAACCAAGGCTGTGTGTGCTACAGGCATGTTAAAGACCACCTAAGGCTTTGCCTGTATTTAGTATGCAAACCAAGAAGAGGGAAAACTTCATCCATTACATTTCTGCTTCAAGCCAGTTATCTCCTTCAAAGAAACTAAATGTTTCTCCTTTTTTTTTTTATAAAAGCCCACTGATGTGCAAATTGTATGCACAGTATGATACTGAATTAATTTTGAACAGAAGATTCTTCTTCTAGTCAGTAGACACAAGCTCATATTATGTGTCTTGGTTTCTGCCCAATGTCCATTGATGTCTTACCGTGGTTTTGCACAGTATGTCTAATACTGAGGTTATTTTTGAGTGGATTTGAACTTGTACAGTAATTGGATTTGAGTTGTCACCTTGCCATTGACATTTTCTTTTCACATTTTGTTCGTAACTTGATAGAATTACTAGTAAAGTGTCATTACACCTGAGGGAATATTTGGGAGGTAAACTATTAAGTGGACCTTTGATATTTACTGAATTACCATACAAACGAAAAAGTAAATAACAATAAAAGACTTCTACTGTGACCTAAAAAATTGAAGTCCTTCCCTCCATCATTCTGTGTAATCTTTTCAATACGCTTCTGAACTTTCAATGTTTACCTAGATTCTTCTTATTTAGATAAGAAAGTAAAGTTTCTCTTAGAAATATTATGTCATTGTATAAATATATAGGTATATCTTTGCTGAAACTTGTTTTAATAACTTAAACAGGAGAAATCAGACCAATATGACAGTGCCAATGCTAAATGTTCTTGAAATCCTCTCAGACATTAATGAGGTCAATACATTTCCCATATCTTTGTCAATTACTATGATGAATTGGGGTGCAAGTAGGTATCCTTGTTTCAAACCCTGTTTGCCATAAAAGTAGATGAAGTAGTATTATGTAAATCATGATGAGTGTGACCTGATTTGGTATGTGTTTGATATAGGTAAGGTAAAGAAAAGGTGTGGTGACCTTTATATCAGTCAAGTAACACAGCAAGCTATTTTTATGCCTATATATAGACATACCAGTATCTTTCATTCACATCACAGATTTGGGCAGTGAGAAGGTGTGAAATGAAGAAGGAAAGAAAAATTTCTTCTTGGAATTTCTATTATTCTTTAGAATATCAGAATGTTGCATAGCTAAACTAGAGAAACTGAGACAGTAAAACAAAAATATTATGTACATGTATGACGTATAAATTTGAGTAAATTACGAAGAGTAATAGATTAATATTAGGTATTATAAACAATTAGTTACTGATCTAGGTTTGAATTTTATCTGATTTGAAATATTACTTCTTAATTTTTACTATTTTATCTTAGTATTTCAACAGGATTTTTCAATTGCCACCTTAAGAGTAGGTAGAATTATTATTTGAAGAACGTTTAATTATTGTCAAAATTACCAGTTTGAATCTGAGCTATTCATTTAGTCTGTTGACACACTTGGTATATGAGTATTAGTATTAAGTCTAGTTTATAATGTCCAACACTTTAGGTAGTTTGTACTTAAGGAGGGAGCTGCGGTAGCTCATGAGTTAAAGCTTTCTCCCTAACCTGAGGGGTCCCGACAAAGGTTTCCCCTCGTCAGTGATGCAGGTCAGAGGAACTGACATAGAAGCAGTGTCTAGTCGTTCGAATTGGACAAACACTGATGCCCTGTGTGAGCACATTTAAGATCCCACAACAGTTGAAATTTGCACACTGCCTGGTGTTGCCTATCTTAAATTTTTTTTTATGTATGGAAATTTTTTAGTGGAAATTTGTACATTTTATTGAAGCAAGAATTACAGGTTTAACTACACAGTATGTCATGTATTAAAAGTGATCTTGTATGTTTCAAGGTTTTAGAGTTTGTGTGTGATGTTTGATGTTTGTTTATTTTTATTTCAAGACACTAGTTAATAAGTTGTATCACTCATAAAGGCATACAATTATGTTATTTGAAACTCAGTGTTGCCATGTTAAGCTTAGATATATATGTGTTGCAGATACAGCACACATTAATAAATATCCGTCATGTGTCACAAATGATTCCATATATGCTGAAAATGTATGTTATCTTTCTTTGTCTTTGTTGCACAGACTTGCAGATGTCAAAGTATGGCAGGCAAAAGACAGAAGCCAAACAAAATCTTGGAAATTTATGTGCAGGAAAGTGTCTGGATCTGTCAAAAATCGCTACGCCTGACTATTTTTTATGACACATGAAACCATAAGTAACGAAGACAGTTTCTGTGTCTCTGTCCCTCATTAACAGGCCACTCTGTGATTTAAGGTTCAGCCTAAGCCAGCATAAGTTGGTATGCATAGTAACTGAGTTAATTCCCTGGCCCTTTCTTTCACTCAGCTTAAATGAAAAAGGACTAAAAACATGCATGAAAGTGTAGAAGAAGTATGGTGTAAGAATTCTGTTTAGAATGGTATCAGCATTCCTTGAACTAGAAAAGTACAAACCTTGGGAATGAAAAGCGTACAATGTGTGTCACCTAAGAAATCATTAATCATTGACAATGCTGTCAAATGTCATTAGAAAGAAAATTGGGTATGTTGGTTATGAGAAATATTGACAGTAAATGTTAATGACAAATGATTTGTATAAAGAGTTTATGTTAAAGGTAATACCTACTGATTTTGCTCTTGCAGATTTTACTTTTTTTTCAGTCGTAAGTGGTCATGTTCAACACATATCCTGCTTACTTGGTAACATCAATTAAATGATATACTATGGTACAGTACCACATTTAATATAAGGTATATCTGGGCATATATGACCTTGTTACCAATGGCGTTGCGAGACTGGCTGGGTTTTGCCTCATAAATGTGTAATCTACTGATTTTGTCAGGTTTCTACCACTTTTGCATGCATAACTAAATTTCATTTCATAAAATTGTTTTGAAATTTTACTATAACCTGTAATCAATTATTTATTGCCTGCATAAAAGGCAGTTGGAAGTTGCATATTCAGTATAATATTTTGTGAGTTTGATATAGGAAAATTACTTTTTCTTTGATTCTGTGCAAGTAATGATGGAAAGAAATTTTGGTCCCTACTTGACCCTACCTTACCTAAGTTTTCCAGAAACGCCACTGCTTAATATATACATGTATATTAATAGTAATTTAAACTCCATCAAGATCTTTACAACTTTGAAAATCTTTTTGGGGAATATTTATGTCATGGAAAAACTTCAGTTTCAGTATTCACAACAGTATGGAAGAAATGTGGTTTACACGGAACAGTTCCTTGAAATGTGTGTGCACTTAAACTTTTTCATAACCCTAATGTTGTGACATATATGATAGGTGAATATATATTAAAAAATTATTTGTATTGAATGATAAAAGCAATAAGATAGGTTAAGTGTTTAGAAATTGACTTGGCCCAGTACGATTCAGAAGTACATGATTAACATATGTCTATTGTAATGTTACACAATAACTGAGTATTACTAGGAATTTAAGATACTAATATCATGTTATGAAAAAAATCTTAGCAACAAAAATTCGAGGTTAAAGGTGAATTCCCATCATGAAAGAGTATGAATCAATATAGAGACCTAGTACAGTGAGATCAGACCTGCCAGGAAAAGCATTTTGTTTCATGTAGTCTTTCTGAAACTCTACTCTGGTTTATAAATAATAAATCCTAAACTACAGATCTAGATGTTTCTGTTTGTATCTTCTGATCCATTATCTGACAAAATTCAAAGTGTTATATATTCTCAATCTAATCTGGCCTAATATGACATCTGATCAACCACAATTTGCTGCCATCTGGAAAAAATAGTATACCCTTGGCACAATCTCTGTACCAATAAATTGGATATTGGTCCTCAAAAGACAAAGGGGGATATTATGACATCTGTATTTTTATCTGAAATATGGAGACATTGTGTTATATTATGTGAGTAGGGCTTGAAGAAGACTTACAGTATTAAAGGGATAATAGGCGTTAGAACGAACATAAAATTTCAAGTTCACTCAAATTTGGACAATAACAGTATATATCCATCAGTGGACTTACCTATACATCAAAATCCCTCTAAAATCCGATAAATCCCCAAAATAAAGTAGTTAATCATAAAACGCTTGAGCCATCCATCAAGCGATTTTCAAATCGTGTAAATATAAAGGGAAGTTACTCTAACATGTGAGTTTTCACGCGTCCTTGACCCCTACTGTTGAATTCCACAATGATGTTTTAGCGTTGATTTACCAGACGCTTTTATTCTCAAACTGAATGGAATCGTCGCTGGCTCACTTTTTTTTAAAATTCCGAATATATTTTTATTGTGGCTTTTTAAAATTTGGTAAAGTGTGGATGCATACTTATTTAACTAATAGTCAATATGAAACACAAATATAAGCCGTAGAACGAGTGTATTCTAACGCCTATTATCCCTTTAATAGAGTAAACAAGCTATCATTTAGAATTCAAGATACCTGAGAAATGTAAGAAACTACAAGAGGGTTAATCAAGAACATTACAAAGTTGATATAAAATGATATACGATGAGTAGTCACAGCTGGTGTTCATAAAATTATTTATATATCTTTTCTTCTATTGATACCAATATAAAATATGTCTACTGATAAACAAAATAAACATATTATAATGGTACAAATTAAGGTCCATTTGATTTACATTCAAGTTTGTAGCTACTCACTAACCACAGTGAGAATTTAAATTTTTCAATACGGTTTCAGAAATATTACACTTTCCTTCCTGGAAATTTTTGCGTAAATTGACACATTTCAGATGAAAAATTCCCTTCAGAAGAATCAAATTTCTAAATACATGTAATGATTTACTTCATAAGTTGGCATGTTGATTAACCCAAAGACGAGCAATTATATTTGAAAAAGAAACAAGATTGTAGTTCTGTATTTCTGTTATATTATTGGCTCTGATGTTGTTTTAACTACAAAAATGAAAAATATGCTTATTCAAAATTTTCTTATTATTTTTATAGTTACGTATTTCGACTTTGGCGAAAACGTATTGTAATCGTTCGGATTATTTTATTTTTTTTTTTTTTTTTTTTTTTTGTAATTCTTGGATGAGTTTGCAGACAAACTGGTAAAAGGTGCAGAAATTCTAAATCTACAGTTGATCTTAGAATGATTTCTATTATCAAATAAAACAAAACCGGAAGTTCTATCTCTGACAGGAAGTGAGAACCGGAAGTTCAGGTTTTTTTGCTTTAGCAAGTTTATTTTCAGTTCGATTTTGACCGGATTTTCAGATTTGAAAACTTCAATGTATTTATCAACTAACAATTATAGGTTTTATGCAATTAGGTTAAAAATTGTACCCACGATTTGCAATTCAATATTCAAGGGTCATCGGCAAAAATTTCAGACCGTGATTTCTCCTTTAATATAAATGGTAAAATTTTGAAACTTTACCAGTTGATAGGCGATATGTTTATAATTTTTGAAAAAATGTGAAAATAAAAATTCCACTTCCGGTTTAGCCTCAAATGACGTAATTACGTAACTTCCGGTCTATAACTGCTAGGTGAAAAGTGAAAACTGTTTTATAAATAACTTGTCAATAGTAATTGATTTGACCTAAATAATTAGGTCAAGCTGCCATATCGGCCGCCATTTTGAATTTTTGTTACAATTCTTAAATCCGAAATTCAGACACTACTGATAGACCGATTTTGAGAAATTTAGCACAAGATTAACAAAAAAATTAAAAATTATCTAATTATTCGATGGAGTCCGCTTTTAAAAAATTTTTATATTTTTCTTTCAAATTATTTAAAAAATTTCCCGATTTTTTCAAAAATTAAAGGTCCTTTAACGGGTCAAGGGTTGTGACCCATTTAATCACATGAGAATTTAAATTTAGGTAAAATAATTTAAAAATTTTATTTCCCTTCCCGAGTAAATTTTTTAAATTTGGCACTTTAAAAAAATTCCTTTAGAAAAATAAAGTGTATTTAAATACAGAAAAATTGATTTTTCAAAATTTTGGGCCCATGTTTTAAACCCCGACAAAGGGGCCAATTAATATTTGAAAAAGGTCAAATGATATTCAATATTATTTCTGATTTTAGGTCTATTTGAATTTTAGCCTAAAATAAATAAAAATGCTTTTTCGAAATCTTCTTATTATTTTTATAGTTTGTTATTGTAACTATTAAGAAAAGGTCCATATTACTTTTCTTTATACTAACTTTATCAAACAATAATTTTCTATTGTCCAAGCATTCCTCACCTTAAATGAACCTTTCAGTTTGAAAACAAAGCTTCTGTAGTCTATGATTAGATTGAAAATTTGCCAATTTGAACAGGGTAATGACCAAATGAGACTAATTTGCTGTTAAGGTGTCTTCAGATTTCAGATAAGTTGAACTTACTAGGCAGGAGTATAACCTACTTACAAGAAAGAAATTTGGGTTCAACAATAACTATTGTTTGGGAAAATAATGAATAGGATTATAATATGACATTATATTTGCAACTTTAAGGATTAACTACCCAACCTATGCCCTGTTTTTGTCATGAGGAAAGTTGTTACTGTATAATAGAAATGTGTTGATAAAGAAAGTTAAGTGAGGTCATTAAATTTAATTTTGACATGAAAAGTGCTCTTGTTAAAATTAAAAGAGACATAATATAATGACTTTTATTTTAAATAACTATGATAAAATATGACATTTAGAAATTCTATTGTAAAGATCAAAGTAACCTGGAAAAACTTTATATGCATGTTATAATTGAAATATTCTATCATTTTTTTCTCATATCAAACCCATTCTTGAGTATCAAGAATCTATTATTTTCCTTATACTGCTCAGGATATTACTTGCTGTACAATAAAGGAATATGATATGAATTTAATAGCAAATGTATAACACTAATATTATTTGGGGTTAAATGTTTCTTCTGTTCTTTGATATTGGTATTCCTGGAACACTTTGTTGAGTAGCATTGCTGAATTACCATGACAACTACATGTTTTCTGTTGCCAGTCAACAAAAGAGGAAATCAATCATATTGATGGAAATAATCTGGCATCACCATTCCAACCAACATATGAAAGTGCAAGTAGACAATAAGTAGACTTTTATGCATTAATGTTATATGTTGAAATTTACGTTGTGTTTCTTTGAAATAAACATCTATTTAAGATAGTATTAACCGCTTAATTTTGTTGTAAGACAGGATTAATTTTCTTTTCTTCCAATTGGACATTTTTTAAATGGTATATTTAGCCAGCAGAATTCCTTTATAGCTCCTTTGTCATAAATTATATGACGTTAACAGCCATAAATTATTTGACGTTCAGTAGCCATAGTTTATTAGATTGGATAGATCTAGATATATTCCACATGAAATTATAATGAAAGGATTTTGTGGAAAGAAAAAAAAACTGGTTAGGTCAGCAGAGCTAGAGTCAGAAGTTTTTTTAGAGATGGTACCAGTATTATTATGTTCCAGTAACCTAAAACATACATATGTAATAGCTTTTACATCAGCTGTGACTATTATATTTCTCGTCAATCAAAGACTGTTATCACAAGTTCTTTTATAGCTTCACATCAGAGACTAGGATATTAAGTGGTAAAAGGTTCATGATTAGGATATCCACTCTAATTTGTGTTTAATATGTAAAGCTCTCTATAAAATGTTACATGTATTTTATTTGAACTTTGACTAGATTTGAGCTGTGTTTATTTGCATGTCTGATTATACTAATGATCAAATATATGGATGTTTTTATCAATTGTGTGACAAATTTCATGAATTATTTTAATCACGATGGCCAAACAATCTGACAGAACATAATGCTCTTGTTTTAAAACAGCTTCACTGGTTAAAGAACATTATTATTAATGTAAGCCTTTACAGTGTCAAACTAGCCCTGCTTTCAGTTTATACAAGATATTTGTATTCAAATTCCAATTTTTTTATTTTTTCTTGTATACTACTGTATAAACTGAAATTTGGCAATGAAATTTTTGGCTTGATAAAGTTATTTTTAGGTATGTTGACTGATAAATTGGAAACAATCTTGGCTTGATAGCTAATATTAACTTTATGTACAATTAAATGGAATGTAATGGTATGTTAAAATGAAATGAAAAGGAAATGTATTAAGGTGCATCTGCAACAAAAGGGCCATAATAGCACCACAATAGGAGTTGATCTCAGCCAGCTTGCAAGGCAAATATTAAGATAACTATTTTAGCATCATTTAAAAAACTAACCAACCAGGATGTGAACGAGGTGCCGAACAAGCAAACATTCCGCGAAGCTTCAACAGGCACCGAAATTAGCCACTTGTTTTCAGCACTAAACGGTGAAACTGTATTTCGCCGATCCACCACCATTGCCCAAAAAACATAAGATGAACATGGACCAGCACATTGTTCCAGAGATAAACAGAGGGCAGGCGTCATAAAATGAATAAAGATAAGGAAATCTTTTTAACTAGAGAAAAATATAAAGAGCACAGCAACAATACAATCAAAAACCAAAATTGCGATTGCTGTGCCTTTTCTCTGGAATGAATGATGGGAAACTCATATTACTGATCACATGATCATTCCTTCCATAAAATGTATTATTTACAATGATAGCTATATCTGAAAGTTTGTTAATCTATTAGTGTTCAAGCAAGATGAAATATATTATTTTGAGAGGCGCCAGATACATTTCTCTACCTGTCTCATCATGTATATATATAAAGCAATGTCTATATCAATCCGACTTAAATCCTGATATGGATTTTTTATTTGATTTTATTTCTATCATGGATGATCTAATTTATAATGAATTCTGAGTTCAGCCAATCCTCTTTCAAAGTGTTTTAACGACATACAATGTAACAGTTAAGGGCTTTATAATTGGTCACAATTAACAATTGGACCTGCTTAGTTAATTCTAGTAAATTAAGAATTTTGTCAGATCATAGATGTCAACTGGAGTTAACCATAGAAAAAATAACCTGCATTTCTTTCAGATAGTATTTAGTTGTTTGACATTCTCATATGGCCCAATTTTCAAGTCAAATTTAAATGTTTAAAGGATGGTTTGGCCTGATTACATATATTAAAAGTTTCTTGAAAACAAAAAATGCACATGTTAGATATGTTTACAGTGTGAATTTTGGTGTAAAGTTAAACTGTGTGATACACATACACTCAACAAGATTACTTACAAAACTGACTCATCCTCTAGAAAAATTGTTTTTACTTGCTAGTTTAGTTTTTAATAAAGCTGATTAAATCAGAGGGGTAGAGATATAGACATCTGTTTCAGATAGATCATTCAGCTAGAAATCCTGTGTGGTAACTACAGAATGAAGTACAGCTTTGTGGGACAAATGGACATTTACCATTCAGAGGAGTTGATTTGTAAATAGTCTTCGGTATACATTTGTACAAAAATCCCATTTTTCCTTCAAAAATACATCAAGCTTCTATTTCTATGTATGTCTTTTCTATAATATCAGTCTAAGACATCTGTGGTTCCTGCAATTCCACTATTACTAAGTGTTAGATGACTTCACTAATAACCAAGGCAATACAAGCAAACTTTCGCAATTAATTGATTTCAAACACTTAGTTTTTGTGGATTACATAAAAATTTTGAAAACCTCTTTACAAACCCTTTAAATGTTGATATGTGATTATACCAGGGCTTGCTTATAGGGTTGTTAATTATACTGTGAAAATATGAGGATATGAATATACGGGGTATATCCTTTCCATGAAGGATAAAAATCTTGGTAATAGTTATGATATCTCACATTATATAATATCATTATGATATAGAAAAATAATTGTATTCCATTTAGGTGGAGCTATGAACTCTATTTATAGCCATTATTTGGTATTCATTGATGTCACAACCTTGTACATTTTACATGTGGCATGAATAGTGATATGTATTTGCAAAAGATGGTTAAAAGCGTAAAGCAAACTTTCAGTGTGTTAATGCAAATATTATGAGCCCCAAATTTGTGTGTATTTAGTATTATTTTGCATATTATGTTGGAAAAAGTAATATTTTGCTTGACAAATTACACATTCTTTACCTTTTAGCTAGGTCCTTAAATGTTTTAAAATCATTTTTACATTTTGATCATTCTGATTGTTATATTATATGAATTAATTTGAATATATAAATGATCCTTAGGCTGGAAAGAAACAACAATATTTTTCTAGGATAATGATGTGAGGATCATGTTGATCAGCTGTCCTGTGGCCATGGTTCCAACCCTGTCTGTGTATTGATCTTTCCTAGGTTATTAGAAACCAATTACAGCTGGGTCAAGGAAAGATGACTTATTCAGGGTTGAAAGCCAGATTTGAACCCGTTATTAATGTGTAGATATCTATAATCAAGCCCGACTTAAAAACTTTAAGCTGGTATCTGGATCGCCCAGTATTTTTTTCTATTGATTATTATTTGTCTGTTCATTATTTTGAAAATAAACCAACCAATTTAATGGCTTTAAACCATAAAAATTTTCATACAACAAAGTTACTAAACTATCCAACACTTTTGAACTGAGTAGTCCTTGCTCTGGATATAGGCCCTTGCTTTCTATTAGTTACTGTATAACTGTGTCCTTGCTTTCATAGCCTTACTTGATGGCAATGTTACAACCTAAAATTCTTAAACTAAGATGAGATATATATCTTATGGTAGTTTTATAGTTTATTATTAATATTATGTGGTAGTGAAATGTAAGTGTCAGTCGACCCTTCAAATTGCAGTAATTGATATGGTTAGAGCGTTGGTTCTTTGCATCATGAATTAATTTGCTTGGATACGTTGTAAGTATTGGATGTGAGTTCTAATCTCGATTGGCATGTGTGATAGCTCTATGTCCTTGAATAAGTTATCTTCTCTCACAATTCCAGTCCACCCAGCTGTAAATGGGTACAGATAATCCAGGAAATGCCAAAAGGTATAGCCAAGGACCAGCTGGAAGAAAGGATCCCTGTCATGGCAGACTTGTAAACCTTAGTTGTTATCCTAAATATAGTTGTTTCTTTCTTTTCATGTCTTGTGTCAATATTCTTTTAAACAATTCCCAGACATCTGTTTCACTATAGAAATTCCTGGAATTGGAAAAGGGACAGAATGACATTGAAATATTGTCTAGACTATTAGTATTATAGTCTATAGGTATTGTTTGAACATGACAAATACGTTCTTTATTACTTTTCATATACTCCCAAATCAGCTCACTATTAGCTAATTATTATTTAGCTGTGTGATAATATGATAATAAGAATTATGGTTTACCTTAACTAGGAATTACTAACTATAAACATCATGACCATAAACAGGAGCACTTTGTAAGTTTTAAGACAAAGATTTCTACCAGGTAGACAGATATGCCTTTTGCAGAATGTGATTATTGAGATTTCAATTGAGATTTCACACTATTAAAGGGATAGTAAAAAAGTTTTGTAAAAAAATTGTGGATCAGGAACACTGATAGCATCAATTTGCAAAATTTCAATTTTTAATTAGACATCTGTCGTTTCTGAAATTCCACTGTAAACTAAGTGTTCGTACCGTCACAAATCTCAAAATATGCTTGTAACACATAAGGAATAAGGATTAGTTTTAGTGGATCTGCCAGTGCAAATTGATGCTATCAGTGTCCCCAAAACACATTAATTTAGGAAACCTCTTTACAAAACTTTTTAAGATATCCTCATACTGTATGTATATGACATGTATTTGTTTCTTGATATGATTTCATACATGTTGTTGTTCAACTATCTGACCAAAAAAATTACACTGACAAAGCGTCTGTTTAATAAGCTTTCATAAAGGTTCACTGATTTGTATTATATCCTTACCCTATTACTTTCTTTATCTTTCACCCCTTATTATATATATATTATTAGGTTGATCACACTAGAGGTGTTTTCTATGATACTGATTCTATTTGATATTATTATCACTTTATTTGAGATTACTAGACTGTATTATAAATTGTAATAAAAATGGCTCCTGGGGAAATCATGACCTTTTTCAAAATAAATTAATCCTGATGCTTGCTCATGTTCTGGCTTAAAGGTCCTGGGTTCAGTCCGAGCAAAGTTAGATAAACTTTTGGATTTTTCAGCCCGGTTTCCCCTGGTCAGTGATGCAGGTCGGAGAGTCTGACTTGAAAAGAGCATCTATTCATATTGATGGGACCTTGCAAAAGAGTTTGCTAATGCTACTATCCTGGCAAAATTTACCTTGTTGCACACTGCATTGCATAGCATGTTAAAGTGCAGAAGAGTAGGAATTCATTTTCATTTCCAACTGTTGTGTTATCTAAGCAAAAATAAAAAAAATAAGATAAACCAGTGATGTCGTTACAAGCCAACAGCCAGCGAAAATCATTTCAATGCAATTTTTTTAATTGGAAGTATATTCGATTATTTGTTTGCTGATTGAATATTGCAATAATTATATTCAACTTTCAATTGTCATATGAAAAATATTGATTTTTATTAGTAGAATAGTGGCTGGTTGGCCTACTTATATCAGCTGACACTATTTTACTTGTCGATCAAATAAAAACTATTGTTGATAAATTGATATTATATATAGGGCCTACTATATTGATAAATTGATATTAAATATTCTATATTGATAAATTGATATTAAATATACTACATTGATAAATTGATATTAAATATACTATATTGATAAATTGATAATAAATATACTATATGGATAAATTGATATTAAATATACTATATTGATAAATTGATATTAAATATACTATATGGATAAACTGATATTAATTATTCTATATTGATAAATTGATATTAAATATACTACATTGATAAATTGATATTAAATATACTGTATTGATAAATTGATAATAAATATACTATATTAATAAATTGATATTAAATATACTATATTGATAAATTGATATTAAATATACAATATGGATAAATTGATATTAAATATACTACATTGATAAATTGATATTAAATATATAATATGGATAAATTGATATTAAATATACTATATTGATAAACTGATATTAATTATTCTATATTGATAAATTGATATTAAATATACTATATTGATAAACTGATATTAATTATTCTATATTGATAAATTGATATTAAATATACTATATTGATAAACTGATATTAATTATTCTATATTGATAAATTGTTTATAGGTGCACTCCAATCTATAGGCTTTTAACTTAAGGAAAATGTAGTGACTCATGCTGAAGCAGAAAATAATCTAATCTATTCAACTGAATCCCGGTATGTAATAATTGGGAATTTTGACTTCTAAAATCTTTAATAACATGTATTGTTTCAAAATCCAGTGACTGGTCAGTTGAACTGAAGATATATTTGAATATTTCCACTAATTGAAACCTACTGACCAAATGAAATGATGTGACTGATTTATTTAAGTAATTGAGATTTGTCATTGTAGGCTTAAGTTCAAAGAGAACACATAATTCTTCACATCTTAGAGTGTAGCTTTGTTTGTAAATTAAGGCTTTGTTACCTTGCCTTGACAATCTCCTTTCAAAGTCCTTGTCTTATTTGGTTACTGTGGTAATTTCCTTTTGAAGTTTGGTACAGTTTAGTACACAACAAAACCAACCTTTTTACTTCTTTTTCTCTAATAGTTAAGTAAATTGGATAAAAAAAAAAATCAAAAAAAAATCCATTGTTGAATACCTTATGTGCAATTTCAGATTATCTCTTGCTATACAACAATTCACTGTCTAGGTGCAAAATATTGTATTTAATCTTTTTTTTTTCATTTAATGATAACTCTTGTCAACCTCCTAGATGACTTGACGACTGTCATTACAAATTTTGCCCTCAACATATTTCTTTATTTTATTATTTTTGTTTGATTTTCAGATACAGGTTAATGTTGTGTTCAGACAAGATATTGCTTTTGTTTGATTTTAATTATTTATGATATGTATTTTTAGAGATCTACAAAAACTGTTCAATTTACTTTCATGCAGCACTGGAGGTTTTCTCAGGTTTGTGTGCAGATTTTCACTGCACCATGATATCATGCATTTTATTGTGCATCTTGATTATTTCTTTTATTCAGTTTGAAAGTTTAAACCCCATATTAGACCCTTAATACCTTGCTTTTTTTATTTCGTTGCCTTTGTTCATACTTTAGACTCCATCAAAGCTCAGTGTGTGATAAAAGTAAGATTTAGATGTCTGCATTTCAATTGCTTAATTATTTCCTGTATATGCTAGGACTTCTAAACAATAGATTAGATAATAATTTCATTGCAAGATTTTATTTTTTTTGGGTCTCCATTGTGTTCTTAAAATATTTCTACCATGGAAGTGTTTCATTTCATCCAATCACAGTGCATCATGCAGAATCCATGTCTAAATATTGACTATAAATTGTGGACTATTAAAAACCAAAAGTAGAGCTTAATGACTAACAGAATTTATTTAAATATTCCCAGCCTGACCAACATTCATTGTGGTTGCTTTAGATGTTATTATTTAAGTTTCAAATTCCCATGCATGAATTAAGTTTGAATAGCCATTTAACTTTGATGCTTGGTTTGTGGACAATAATTTTATTAATTGATAAATGTGCACACATAGATTCAGTACTGATAGTAATAATAATAGTGTGAAACTATTAATCCTTAAAGAGTTATTTCCCTCTAATGTTAAATGATTAAAGTGGAACCATGAATTTTATGTACACCCATGGTCCGGTTTCACAGAATTATATCTGACATTGATTACAGATTGTAAGAAATTGGTTAATAAATCTTGCTTCAAAAACTATATTGGTTATTGTCCAATAAATATAAATGATGAACTAAAATCATCCAAGTTAAAGTTTTGTGAGACTGGAGCTTAAAGGGATAATAGGTCTTAGCATGAACATAAAATTTTAGTTCTCAAGAAAGGTCCATATGAGTGCATATTCATCAGGGAACTTACCTGGTGTCATAAAGTAACATAATCTCTTAAAATCTTGAAAACTAGCAAAACTAAGTCATTATTGAAAATTTATTAAGCGTTCTGCAATAATCAAATGCATCTTTATGGATAATTACTTTTTTGGGATATTTATTTATTTTTTTTATGTTATTTATGCTAGCACGTATATTTACTGATGAATAGAGCTCTTACTGACAAATTTTCAATTTTTTGTTCATTCTAAGACCTATTATCCCTTTAACAGAAACAATCTATTTGGTTATAGAAAAAAAAACTTTTCAATACGTGTAATTTTTTATATTGACCTTTTGATTCATTCTTTGTATATAGCGAAAAAATTAGATATCAACATTACAATGCATTTGTTGCATTTAATATAATAAAAATAATCTCCCATAGCCCTTTGTTTGTTAGTCTGTAAAAACCTTCTTTTTGCCCAGTCATTTATTTATTGAATAATTCTTAGGTCAAACTATTATTGTGTTCAGGAGAACTACCTATAGTAAAAGTGATGTCATGCCTTGAACACTTTCCTTATAGTGTTTTAGTCATCTGACTGATCAATCACTAAAATCAATATTAAATTTACTTTAATGTATTTCATTAATCTGGATTTAATCTTTCTTCAGTTTTCAAGAATAAGGTCCTCGTTCACAGTTATGTCTTATGAATCAATTGGCAAATATCAATTTAGTCATTATATCTAAATCACATGACTCCTTGATTTCTACTCTTTATGGTAGCAATGTGTCCTAAAAATATGTCCAAAATTAATTGAACTCAGGTGACTATTAAGAAGTTAATATATTTTTGTTACAATTTTAGACGGGAAGAAGAATAGTTGATATTTTTGAAGATCTCAAAGATGGACATAACTTGATCTCATTATTAGAAGTCCTTGCTCATGAAGTTTTGGTAAGTTTAAAGATGAATTCTATGATATATTTCTTATATACAGTAGAAACTGTATTCAAAGATAAAAACAAATCATTGGCGATTGGTCATCCATTTTTTCCAGTCTTTTGCCAATTTGATAACCTTAACCCCTTTATTTTATGTTAATACTTTTCGTGTAGACTTTGACACTTTGGAAGCAAATGTGTATTTTGCTACCATTTTTATATCTATAGATTGATATAACCAACCAACTTGTTTTAGAATTAACCTTTAGAAGATTATCTTATTGCTGATGAGGGATTATCTCTTTATCTATACGTGAAACAAACTGATACTTAATCAAGGGAGATAAAGTGTCAGCCTTGCTTCTTTTACTAATTACACTGTCGCTGGTCGATGATAAATTTAGGTCACTTATGTCAAAACTGTATGGGGTTTTTAAATGTAGTCTTATATCCAAGATGAAAGAAAGGTGGTTTACTTGAGCAGGAAGTGAAGTACAAGTAAATACCAACAAGTCTTGCCTCACTTTAATCTGCAAAATGTTTTTTTCAAATTTTCATTACACAGTGCTATATTTATTTTTTCAGCCAAGAGAGCGAGGACACATGCGTTTCCATAAAATTCAAAATGTACAGATAGCTTTAGATTTTCTAAAATTCAAGGGTGTAAGTAGATTTTCTAAAATTATAAGAACATGTCAGTACTCAGTGTTTTAAGAGAAACTCTTCTCTATGAAACTATGAATTTCAGCATAATTATATAAAAAAATTGATAAAACAAATGATAATGAGCATATATTAAGGGGAGAGAACTAGTCATGGTTTTATTGAAGACTTATTCCAGAAATCTCATGAAGTATATATTTTTATAGGCAAAAATGTCATGAAATCTTTAGTCATGGATTTTGATCAGAAATTTCCATAATAAGAGGTTATTGTAATTTGTGTTGTGCCATATTATTTAATAATCAATTTATGCCTGTATGTTTATATATTGTAGATACGGCTAGTCAATATCAGATCAGATGAAATAGTTGATGGTAATCCTAAATTAACTTTAGGTTTAATATGGACCATTATTCTACATTTCCAGGTTAGTACAATATTTATATACACACCATCAAGTCATGGACTAATAATATCACATTGTACATCAGAGGTGTTTTTTTTTCATTCTTTAAGAATTGTTGATTGATTGCGTTAACCTCTGTTTATAAAAATATTTACTATTTTATGTTTTCTTTTAGTTTCTCTGCAATTTATTTTATAGTCAGAGAATATAGCCTGGCTGAAAAGAAGAACTATAATTGTCCAAGAATTTATGTTGGACAACAAAGTGCCTTATAACCCCCAAAATTTCAAAAATGACTCTGATGTACATAAACATTGTTATATATAAAATACATACACATACACTTGTTCAAACAATATTTACATGCATGCAATAAAATGTAATTAATGCAAATGAAAATTTAATGAACCAATAGCATCACACAATATTGAAACAATTATCATTATAATTTGTGCACACTTTTCAATATTTTGTTTGACATACAATTCTTTTGGCCTAAGCAAAAAATTTATTCAACCAGAATTTACATATGGCAACTTCAAACTCGATCACTCCATTATATTAACCTTGTACTTACATTTTTTTAAAACATACATAGTGAAATACGCTGAGTTATTTCAAAATGAAGATTCTGTTAAAGCTTAACAGTGTAAATTCTTTACAGGGTCTTATATTGAAATAATTTATGGCGTTTAAAAAATTGATCATCTTGCATGAAACCACATCCAAAATATAAAACATATAAATGAAAGAATCAAGGTACAATATATTATGTAGTTACCAGCAACCATCTTGTTTTGTTTGTTTATAAGGTAAATTCTGTGTATTTAGTTGAAGATTATTAGCTACTGTCTGTAATTTGTTGATGGTTGAGTTATCAGCTGCTGGTGTTCGTGATAATAAGTGAACACAATAATTTGTCATAAATAAAAATGAAGAACAATCATATTCTATAGCATAGTTATCATCTAGATAGATTACTGTATACGATGCCTGAAAATAGATTAATAGCTATTTGACTTTGTTCTGATATCTTATCAATATCACTTCCTCAAACATTTATATCATGTAAATGATGTAAAAAGCTTGTAAACATATAAGAAACATTCAAAATAATGTCCCTCATACTTTTTGGGAGATAATAGTCAAAAGATGCTGATCAATAGGTATCAGAAAATTGAAAATAACGAGTCTAATGCTGGACATACCTTTGGAGCCAGTGGAAAGAAACCTTCCTGCCAGTGTCCTGCTGGGTTTTCACTAGTAAGTGTACCTGCAAATAGAAATCACAATAACCACAGAATGTCATCTTTCTTATCTGGCTTCAGAAAATTATCCTTAAATAAAGGATTTAGAATTAGAGTTACCTGTTGCATTTAGAAAGTTTCCGGATGGTGTAAGTTTTCTACAACTATTGAAGGCTGTAGAGTTACCATTAGTAGCTCCTTGTACAGGCTGTACATCTATAGTAGTACAAACACAGTCTTTCTCAAAATATGCTCCTCCAGCAGTCTGTATTTTGCCAATTTCATACCATAATCCATAATATCTTTCATTAGTAAAATTACTAGAAACAGGAGGTTTCATACACTCATTGGTAGCTTTGAGGAAAAATCCTTGAGAGATAGTAATAATAAAGACCTAGAAACAAAAGAAAGTCATCTCACTTAACAATTACTTGAAAATAAGTTCAAAGCCCCTTGCCCCTAACCATGCAATTTTTGTAAAAAAAGAAAGCCAATATGGCTGCTTTTACCAACAGACTATACATTACAATTGCATCATATAGGTTTTAACTTGTATGTATGTTAAAATTATAGTAATTGAGCTGGAATAGTCTATCAAAATTGAAGAAATCATTGTTTGTTAAAAAATTAATAATTTGGAAAGTAAATTCTTTCCTGGCGAGGAATGGGATTACATGGTAATTGTAACAGCAAATAAAAGATATGAATGATTGAAGTACTGTGATTTTATAATGGATTCTGAAAAACTTATATATTTAAATTATTATTTGGGAATGTCCAGAATTTTCATGGAAAAAAAGTTAAGAGAACAGTTTTCTAAACTTTAGAAGGTATGTAAAATTACAAGGTGCTTCCACACAAAATCTTATGTTAAATTTTTGTAAATATGGTTTTGCTCAATGTAAATTCAAATTAAAACAAATTCTATGTTATTTTTGGAATGAGATTCAGAAAATATGTCGATTTTCCCCAACATTCATTGTAATTGAGATTAATTATCCAATATAAAAATAATAATGACCCTTACTGAATCAAACATCTCAAAATTTCAATTAAATTGTATTAGACATTAGTCCCTTCCCCTAACATTTCCAATGTTTTAGAAAAAAAAACTTAAAAAATTGTATAAGGTATTGTCTAGGATTGCATCTCCCCTTAACTTTCATCTAAATGTAAATGGAATAATTGTGTTTGTTGAAAAAAAGTTGTTTATCTTTTTATATTGATAAATAAACCCAAATATATTATTTGATTACATGACTCTTTTACTGCATTACAGAACATACAGCCCAATTTAACAAAAGATTTCAGGGTGAAGTTGCTGAATTCCCTAGTCTCTGAAAATTGTAATGTGATTACTGGTACCATATCAATCTACACTTGTTGTCCAGAATTTTAAAAAAATTTAAAGGTGGGGAATTTCTATTTAGATAGAATTTCAGTTTATCTCATAAAAATTATAAGGGTTAATTGAGAAACCCTTTTATATTTTTTTGGGTTATATGTATTGCTCTATTTGTCAATTTTATTAACATGAATAAATCTTAAGAAATTTTAATGTGGAACGCAAGCAGACATAATAATTGCGGTTTACAAAATTATTTCACTGACATTAAGGCTGTGTATTCTCAAAAGATTCTTAACTGTATCCAAAGTCTGAGAAACAAAATATAAAATTTAAAGGGCTCAGCTTGATTTAGATTGGGCAAAATTCTTAAATATTTTTGATTACTTTGCAGTATTTATCCTGAAATTTATTAAGAAACATTAAATTTGAACTCAACCCAATTTGCTCCTTATGTTATCAAGTCTCATAATTTGAAAATTCATAGTTTGTTTATAACATCCTGCCATATTGGAAAACGGTTCGTCTTGATAATCAAAGAATTATGAATAGACGACAGCGCAGGCCCACACTGACAAAACAAAAAGAAAGTAATTACAATTGTAGACTTTGTAGAATTTTCAGACTGACTGGAGACCAGCCGCGTACAGCACGGAAAAAAAATAAAAAGTGAATTTTTTTGTTTGAGGTATATTTCAAGGTATTTTGCGATTTTCTTGAGTATTTCTGAGGACTGTTTAAATGTAACAAAGTCCCAACATAACCCCTGAAAATCAAGATTGTGCCCCTTTAAATGGTGTATTAGACATTGTGTATATTCAAGTTACATTTTCCAATGTTTTAGAATTAAAAAAATTTGAAAAAAGTGTATGTAAGGTATTTTCTAGGATTGTAGCTCTCCCCTTGAAACCTTCATCAAAAGTAGTAAATGGATAAACAGCTGTTTGTTGTCAAAAAGTTGTTTACTCTTATCTGATTACATGACTCATAGAGTTTATTACATTACAATAACACCTACAGTCCAAGTGTTAACATAGATTTCAGGGTGTTAAGTTGCTGAAACAACCAGTCTCTGATATTGTATTGAGATTACTGGTATCATATCAATCAACACTTTCTTTTAAATTACTTTGAAAAAATTAGGTGTGGAATTTTCGTATCTATAGATAGAATTTCATGTTTACATCTCATAGAAAATTATATATCATTTAAATGAGTGAATCCTTTATATTTTTGTTGTGTATATGTATATCCTTTGATTTGCTCATTTTATGAATCATGAATCAAATCATAAGAAATTTTAATGTGCCTGACCCACAAGCAGACATAATCAATGCAGTGGATAAAAAATTATTTCACAGGCCATTCTGGCTGTGTATTCTCAAAAGATTCTTAACTGTATCCTAGTGCTGAGAAACAGAAACAGTAGATATTTTACTTAAGCACCTTGCAGCTTGATTTCAGATTAGGGCAAAATTCTTAAATATTTGTTGATTACTTTGCAGTATTTATCCTGAAATTTATTAACCAAATTAAATTTCAACTCAACCCAACTTGCTCCTTATGTTATCAAGTCTCATAAACCTTTAAAAGTTCATAGTTTGTTTATAATTGTTGAAATTCATTCATAGAATTGCTGAACGGGTGTCGCTACTAAAATTTCAAGAGAATATTTATGATATTTTCTTTATTTACAATGAAAAAAAGTAGATATGAGTACAATCTGGACATAAGCATACATAATCTATTAAATGTTAAACTTACACCTGGTAGGGATATTTCATCTGTTAAGTTTTACATACAAGACAAAAGAAATTGAAAAACAAGAATTAGAATGGGGGAAGGAGGACAGCTGGTAAGAATCAGCTCAATATTACAAAATAAATACAAGTTACAATATTACATACCGGTATCTCTTCTTATTCAACTACAAGTGATTTCTTATCTTCTTTGATATCGTGCTAAAGAAAGTTGAAAATTTTACTTCATGAGTTATAATCAGGAATCCTGATTGGTCTGAAAACCGTGTCCAGCCATCACTTAGTTATATTCTATTTCTAGTTGAAAATTCTTCTTTTTTGAGCACATAAATAACCATCAAGTTTTTTTTATCCAAGATAACTGACTATTAAAAATTATTTCAAACTTATAATCATGACTTATCTGTGGGACTGATAAGAAAAAGATTCTTCGAAAGTGGGATGTGGAACTCCAAATCCAACTCAAAATGAGTTTGAGATTGTTTCTTACATTTTAATTCTGACCAGTATGAAGATGATCTGAGAATCAGGATAGAAGAAATAATGAGGGAAATTACATACAAATTATTGTAGGATATTAAACATCCTTTCAACATCTGGTAAAGATTACGTTGTGAACTTCTCCAACTCTCCTAAAAATATTCCATCAATTCCTTTGTCTTTTTTTCCTAAGGTGTGGTTCGTTATTTTGTTCAAGTTTGGATTAGAGTTTACTTCTGCTGAGAAAATTCATACCTTTACATGATACACAGTCAGTCTTGCTATTAATTTAAGAGAAATTACCATATTATTAATAACTGTTTCAAGTTAAATATAGATAGAAACCTATGCTTTTATATCACCTGATGTGCATATTACATACACTTAGTTTGTCAGCTTTAATCATATATAAATAAACTAAGACAGTAGATCAATAGAAAAGATGTATAAGATATAATTGATACCAGTCTACAGGAAGAGTAGATATAAACACTTTATATACCTTCTTAAACTGACTACTTCTTAGTCTGCTTGCTTTCTTTTATTTGAAAGATTGAAAATATACTTTGAGTCATCAGTCTAAATTACTAGATCATTGGTAATTTTGTGTTATCAGCCATTTTCAGTTCTTTTACAATTCAAATAATAATTTGAATTAACAAATCTGACCCTACCATAAACATTAATTATATAGCCCTATGTCCAGAGAAACTGATTATGGTAGAGTCAGATTTATTTTAGTTTTGATAAAAAGTACATTTACAATCCTTAAAAACACAGATGATTCTTAATCTTCTGGCCACTTCTTTTACTGCATTCTGAAACAGAAAAGAAAAATGACTATGGGAGATTATTTCCTAAGATTACCCATTATAGTAAAATAGAGAAAATGACATAATATATTAACAACAAGCTGCCATGATATTTTAAGGGCGTTAATTACCCTAATAATCATTACTACATCTGAATAGCAAGAGAAACCTGCATTTAGCAGAAGATAATTTGTAGATTTTTTAATAGTTTTAAACTAAATCTCTATACTATCACTAGTTCTGTGGCAGTTTTTCATGATATCTAGATAAAACCAGACGCCAATATTTGCCAAAACACAGTTTGTACCTGAATGATAACAAAACTTTCATCTAGTCTATAAACATTTACAAGTTCCACCTCTTCCCAGTGAATACTGTCTGTGTATTGCGGTAGTTTTGGTGAAAGTGTTTGGTTTCTTATTGATTTGGTATTCAAATGGACAGAATAATTCTTGATATTCTTGAATCTTTTCAGGATACTGTTTTGTTTCAGAATTCAATCCTTTGAAGATTGTCTGTTTTGTCTATAATGACAATTTTCAACATTATTTAGTTATGTTGGCTTAATGTGAATTTAACTCAAAAGACTGTTAAAAACTTTCAGAATACTTCAACAAATTTTTCCAGAGTGATGTTTTGGCAGTTACATAGAATTTTGTAATTTTCTCAAGGAATATTTCTTAGTAAAAGTAAGTGTTGTGTCAATTTTCAGATCTCTGACTTATATATGAATTAAGTTTGAACATCTTTTGGCAGTTTTACTCAAGATTATATGAAAAAAGTTATGTTAAAAAATGTCATTATAGTTGACACTTTAGTTGTGGCAATGTTGCATTGCATTGAAAGTTAAGATGATAATTTCTTATTGAGATGTTTGATTATTCTATCTAGTATTTTATGAAGAAACATATAACTGAGCTGATGAAAAGGATTGAAATTTGATAATACCAGGTACAATAGGTGGACTACAGCCTTCCCATGTTTCAATGGAATGTTTATATGTTCAATGTTGGAGAGTGATCAAAAACACTAGCAGTAATAAATGGCACCTGGTTGCCGGGGTAACCTTGTAAAAAGATTTTGATATCTTATTTAGTAGTATATATCAGAGAGTCTAGTGGTTTTATAGGAATATTAACTGTGTTGAAAGTGTTATTTCCTATAAATCATGGAAAGTAGGAGAAACCATCATGATCTTGACAGTTTGGGTGTTCTGAATGTGTTAAAATCTAAACCTGTGAAATTATGTCGCACCACTAAACTGGTAAGCTATTTGATGTTTTACCTTGTCGTTACAGGTGTACCCCCATGTCAGGTATTAATAGATAATTATTAGGTAATGAAACTTTAGAATACTCATTAATAATAATTATACCAATGAGGAAATTTTTGCCAAAAACTGTATGAATATTATTTCTTATACACATTGCCAAAAAAAGAAAAGCATCTTGCTTAAAAACAATAAAGCTTTTAGTCTTGTACCACTCTGACATTTGCATAATTCTTGTCCCTTATATGTCATGTAGAGGTCATGGCAAGGTGTGCCTTTTGCACACTTGACACACATAATTAATAGATTGTATATGCAATGTATGCACTCAATTTACAGCCTTTGTTCACACATTTGTAGTGTTCGAGCCGATTGGAATGTGATCATTCATGGCTTATGCTCATGGTACAAAAACTATGCATGCCAAATTTTTAAATTTTTTGAAAATTTTTAATACTTTTAATTTCTCTACATCACATGGCATGCACTCTTTTTGGACTCCCCATACTAGTTCATGGAGACTAGAATCATTGGCACACCAAAGTGCACAAACAGTAATCCTGCAAGTTTCAGTGTGACTTAAGTCCAACAAGACTATACGGTTTAGAACATAGAGTTAAACATAGTATTGTGCACTGACTAACTGTATCACTGTAAATGATCGATGCCATGCAGTGTGCAATGAGAGAAATATATGCTAGAATAATGAAGTGTGAATTGAGAGAATATTTCTCTTTCGCTTTCTTACTGTCAAGGCATCGTTGCAGTGCACATACTTATATTATTGGCATAAATGGTTGCATGTCTTCAAGCATGATATATTTTTCAAAAGATATGATATAAATGCATTTTTAATCTACCATGTTTTCACCAGCACATCTTAATCACATGCCAGTGAAAAATGGTGGGAATATTCTTTACAAAATGGATAATTGAATTTATTTGTAAGATAATTGATGAAATAAACATTGAAGTTATCAGGAAACCAGAAATTCTACATGCTTTACTGATAAGCAATATAGTTTAGAAGGTGAAAGTTAATGCCAAACTAAAAATGATAAATAAGATTCAGATGGTTAACCTAGAGAGTTCTGGTGCATTACTAAGATAAAGCATTATATATGTGTGATGTTTCAACTGTTAATATTATATTCATGTTTATTTAGTCTTTTACTGTGATATATAGATACATTCATCAGACAGTCATAATTCTATTTCTTCTAGATTGTAGTTGTAATATTCAAACACTTGCAGTGTATATATATTTATCCCATACTTGACATGAAAAATAAAAATTTTAAATTTGTTTTAGATGAGTTTTTTTTTTCATGTACCATGTCTGTGATGCATTCTAGATCAAAAAAAAATTCAAATTTTTAGTTGGATAAAAGTGATATTCTTGTAGACCATTGAATAAACATATTGGTATTCGATGGGCGGGGCCAAAGGCTGTCATCGTTTAATGCATTTGCTTATTTCCATTAGAACCATTTGTTTTAGATGACTTTTTTTCTAATGTACTATGTCTGTGATGCATACTAGATAAAAAAAAAATCAAAATTTTTCAGTTGGAATCAAATTATATTCTTGTTTCCCGTTGAAAACAGGCCATTGAATAACTATTTGGGTATTTGATGGGCGGGGCCAAGGCTGTCATCGTTCATCGCTTTATTTATCAATTAATTTGAAATTTACATTTTTTATATTAGGTATAGGATAAATAGGATATCCAATGGCTAACTCGTGGATATGGTTTTTATGCCACTCGTGCTTGTGATATTTTCACGAGTGGCGTAGCCACAAGTGAAAATATCACAAGCACGAGTGGCATAAAAACTATATCCACGAGTTAGCCATAGGATATCCTCTATATATCTAATGGAAACTCATTTTCAGATATTTCACATGATTCTTGCTGTTAATAACATCACACATATTAAATATGGAAATTTAAACTAATCCAATATAGACATGCAGTTTAAAGAAGACAGTCAGTGTCTAACGATATTTTTGAATTTTAATGTTTTGTCCCTTGAAAAATATCCCAGATAAGAAAATCAAAATATGGAAACAGTTATATCCTTTTAAAACCACGACTATTACAAAATGTATGTATGAATTTGGATAATATACTATAAAATAAAATGTGTATAATTCTTAGATTGCAAGGATATTGCAGTGTATAATTGAAACAAGATGGTAAAATATTATGAAATTTATAGCAATACTTAATACTGAGAGAATTACAAGACTGTCAAACAAAGGAAGGATGTGTCTGTTTCTATAAAATGAAATATAATTGTTCTTCCTGGTTACAAGTTGAATGAATCTTAACATCTTGTCTGCTAGCTGGTCATTGACAAAGCCCTTGGAATTGAATTTTATTTGGTCTTTTTTTGACTACAACAATCAGCAATAATGACTTAATACAGGTCTTGAGACTATAACACAATTTGAATTAGGTGCCATATTTCATATCTTCCATTTGACATAAGCACAAGCAAAATATTCTATATATTATAAAACTATCAATGAACGCATATTTAACTGAAATTCCTTTCATTATTTCTAAATAAGAAGTGATTACCTTAAATTTGAGGTCAGTCTTTTTGCAGTTAATATTGCTTTTCTGAAACTGGGAACAGTACTATTGTGTCATTTATTATGTTCTTAATCAACTGAGTTATAGTTGTTTTTATCAAACCAGTATATAGACATCCAAGTATATAGTAGTGAAATAAAGGCATAATAATGAGTTTGATATGAAAAATTAAGGCATATGTGTACCAGTTATTGAACTGAACAGCTTTAAAAGAACCAGATGCTCTTTATCAGACATCCAGCAACATCATTGATTTTTTTTGCAGAAACAGATATAGAACCATGCTGATATCTTTCAATTTAAACAAAAATGATAAAAACACTGTAATGAAGTCATAATAAAGGTAAACAACTTTGACTAGGTGAAACTTGTTTAGTCAAATCTGTGCCTCCTACTAGTTGATATTTGACTGTATAGATCTACTATCTTCCCACACCTGTCTGTGTATATAAATATGTATTTCACTTTTCACATTTTGATATTTATATCCACATAGTTTTATCTGATAAACTTCAGTAGAAATGTTCCCATCTTTAATGTTAATGTAATATGCCTTCTGAAATACAGATGTCTTGAGGAATAACAATTTCAAAAAAATGATTAAATTTTTCAAATATGATGCCTAGATGACGCAACATATCGTTTGGAAATGAAAATGAAATATGAGTTTTACATCCTACTCAACTATGTCTGTGCGACTGAGTCAGGACAGGACAGCAGCCTTAGACTACTCTCTTTTGGTTTCCAACTATGGCGGTATCCTTAACATGCACAGCCTGTTTATTGTTCCATCCAAACAACAAGATATTTTTCTCTGTGTCAGCCTATTTCAGTTGGAAGCTTAGATCCTGACATAAGTCAAAAATAAACAAATTTTCTGTGAGGACTAGGTACTAGATATATGTTCATGGAAGTAGACTACAGAATGTAATATATGATATTAAAAAATACAAATTATTTTATAAAGCAATTGATCCTTGTGATATCTGTTCTCTAGTTATTTTCTGAAAAGGAATGATAATGGTTATTTTGTTAGTAGTTTCTACAAGATGTGTAATCATTTAGATATCAAACTAAAGATTGTTGTCTTAAGATCAGTTTACCTGAATAGAAAAACATCTAGCAGACTTCTTGTCTATATCTACCTGCAGTTTTAGACTGGCTGTTTAGAAAACAATTGATACAGCTATGGATTCGTCTCAATTGATATATATATATATATATATATTGATTCATATTTAATTAAAGGCCATCTTGTACTATAAGTTTAGGGAAAAAAGTACTGGTACTTCAGATTTTTAACCTGGTTTTCAGAGATTGAGATTGGAGGCGATTACATGAGGGTTTATTTGAGAACTAACAATCAAAATGAATTTCTGATTTTATTATTTGTCATAACTATAAAATAATTTCGATTAAGGTGTGTTTGTCCATACTATTGTTTTTCATTTGGACAATTGATTATACATCATAATAACGTCCATGGTATTACAATCATATGTTATGTTCTATCTAAAAAAGGGAGGAAAGTATAAGAGCACCTCTAATTGTCAGAGAAACTACATGATATTTATATAGATATAAACTTGAGTTAAGTGTTCAGCCTGAAGGTACAAAAGATGTTTTCTGTCTATTAACAACTGAAAAAATTATATGTAAACCAATTCTAACAAGCAGAGGAGATAATAAAATACCTTGACTCAATTTCTTAAATTACTTGTTGCTGTTTTCTTTCTGGCCTTCAGCTCAAATGCAATGTAATTATTACACCTTTAAGAGGTGTTTTACAAATTTATTGTTTACACACTTGTATTCTTTAGTTTCTTAATGGCAGAAAACAAGCAGAATGTTTGTATGGACATTAATTACCTGATCTTGGGATATTCTGTATGCCTTACCATATTTTTTGGATTAAAACAGAAATCAATTTTTTTTTATGATAAATGCATCATATCTTGCTGTTGAAGGGTATTGCTAATAAATAGTTGAGAAACACATTAGAATCAAATGAAATAAGACCCTTTTTTAAATGGTTTATTTCAGTTAATTCCTTGTTATGGGAAACGCCAAAAAAGTGTGTTAGTACATCAATAAGACCTTGTCAATAAGGGATTAACCCTTATGTTAATAATAAATATTTTGTATGTATACAAGGGATAATCTGATATGGACTGTGTCCAGTTTATCCTGTTCATCTGGTTTTAATCTTAATCATAGAAATTTAAGACCACAAGGGACACTTGAGTTCATCGTCCTAATACTTTCAACCAACAAGAATGGTAAAAAAGTTGCTGGTGGTAGTGGTACTTGATGACAAGATGGATTGGTTCAAATTGGGTGATTCTTTGTTGTTGGTTTGGTAGTTGATGTAAAAGATATCTTTGCATTGAGTTGGAATTTGTAAATGATATCAATTAAACAGTGAGGATTATAAGCAGCTCCATGAACAAAAGATTCCATCTTTTTTGGGTTGTACTACTTAACCCATTCTGCAGAACAACAGTGCTCCTGTATTTATGGAATCAGACTATTGCTTATTATGTGTTATCAAATCCAAATTTCTAATTAAAATTAACATTAGTCCTGTTATTGATCATTGATACTTGCAATATGGATAGCATAATATTTCCTAATCTTTCACAGTAAACAACTTGTTATGAACATCAATTATATTATATAAGGTGATTAAATATACACCCTGATACAGGTTAAATACCAAATATATAATTAATATCAGATATATTCTAGATCATATAGAAATATACCTCTTTAAGGTAATTTGATTTATTGTGTTAAAGGTTAGCTTTGATTTGATTGATATTTAGGATTAATTTGTTGGTAAAGGGTTATTTGTGATATTTGAAAAGTTTAATTGTTGTGGATGATAGTGATATTAACTGCCTTGGATTAGCTGGTTTCATGTTATATAGAAACAAAAGATATTTTTGAAAAAACAAGTGTAAAGGAGAATGATTTTTCAAGAATTTATGGAATAAGACTAATGTCTATAAAGAGCATGAAATAATTATGTGAACAATAAATAGTTGATTAGTGAACATCAAATATGTGATTAGTGAGCATATTTTAGTACTTGATAAAACATGTACAGAAGTTAATGTTTCTTTATCTCTGATAAGAAGAAGTGGAATAAGTAGTGAAACAAGTCACATAAGATATTTAGAAAGAAGTAGATTGCCTGTTGTAGTTCCTAATTGCCAGCAATGGTGGAATAAGAAAATTAGAGGTGTGGTGATTGATGATTTAATGTTATACAAGGTTTTCTCTCAACAGATGTTTAACATGTAATCTGTATACATGTATGATTCTGTCTTACATCAAATTTAGACAAGGAAATTTAATAGTTTACATCTAGCTTTAGATCAAGTTTTTTTCAAATTAGAATCTAAATATCTGTTTACTTGTCAAAAGTAAAGACTTTGCAGATTGTTAAGATTTGAATAAGCAGTTTGTTACCTATTGCTAACATGAACCTAAAATAAAGATGAGCCAGAGTAAGAAATGAAAGTGACTAATATTGATACACACTAAACATGTACATGTACTCTTTGAGTAATTATGTGTTATCCTTTAATAACTGGAGCACAATAGTTTGAAGAAATAGGTTTCAGGCAGTTCTAGTTAGGTAGAGTTTACACTAAAGGCACTGGTTGTTCATAAGTTAATGTTAACAATTTGGTTGATTGGCTTCTGGAAATGATATTGGTATATACCTTGTTCATGCTGCGGTCATATTAAATGAAGAATGGTGCTCAAAGTGCAAACAAAAGAGGGAAACAGCATGTCATTGTAAAAATCCCAACTTTGTCATCTTGACTAAGCAAAACATGTCATAGTTCACATCATTAAATTGGAGTTGATTAATCTATTTAATGATTCTTTCAGATGGAAATTACATAATTACCTAGGGGTAGTTTTAAGCCTATTTTGTCACTATTGGTCTCAAGACGTCATATAGACATTTTCATTCATATGATGTTATTTTATTAATGAATGACAATTTTTTTATTTTTAATGAACTTGAATAAGGTCTATTTTCTATTCCCTAAAAGGATCACCTTCAAGTTAGAATTATATGGTGTGCTTTTTTACTGGTTACATTTCAAACTGGGTAAATAAACATGTAGTATAGAGAGATAGTAATTTGATAGGAGAAACATATTCAGTTTATTTGTTTTACAGTTCACCTTTTAAATCAAGCTCATTCCAAAAGTTGTGATGACTTTTCATCTGATGAAGATTTAATTTTTTAAGATTTATTTGATTTTCGAGGTGATAAAGGGCATGTGGAAAGTTCAATGATCAATAAAGAACACAATAGAAAAAAAAATCTGAGATTAATAAAAGGTAAATTTAATTTCAAAGTGATAACTGAATACTGCAATAATTGTATATTTCCAATGAGCCTTAGATATGTATGGATAAATAGTAAAATTTCAAATTCAGCATCTGAAATTCAAGATTAAGTTTAAGGAATGCCATATACCTAATCAATAATTGATATGCAGAGGAAGTTTTCAACTATTTGATTTAGTATAGTCTAGATGAGATGTAAGTAATTAGTATTGCCAGTCTAACTGACCTATCTAATCCTAACCTTCACATACAACATCTGTTATCACAGGTCAAATATACCAGACAGTCAATGAAAGGCACAGATTTTCTGATATTCAATTATAATATAAGATATAAAAAGAATATTGTTTTGTCTAATAAAATATATTTAGACACAACAACTTTCTGTTTTTATGCAGCAATTAGATACTGAATAGTATATATAATATTATATAATGTTGCAGAAATGGATTACATAATATAAGATAACATCAGGTCTCAATTATTTGAAACAATGACCATATTTTGTGTTTCTTCTCAGTTATTATAGAAAATTTTGAGACTTGATATTCATGAATTAAAAAAAATATTTCATGATGCTATTAAAGTTAGAATATTTCATAATGAAGAAATATTTGTCAATCAAGTCTCAAAATGACTGTTAGAGGGTTAAAGAGACCATATATAATATATGCAATATATGATCCAAAAGCAGTATTTTATTTACCTGATAGTTTGGAAGATCTTGTATCAATTACGATCAGTAATTTTATAGCCCTTTATATAGGTTTAATTAGTATAACTGGTCAGTAAATGGTTTGGCGATGTGTGATGAACCATTTCAATAGGTAAAATTAAAATAGTGGCTATCTTGACATTTGTAGAAGATATTTCTTGTCTGCTACTGTGTGGTCAAATAATTTTATTGGTAAATTCCTTGTCTTGGAATGGATCCAAATTCCAGGAATGAGATCTTTGCTATTTGTTTTACTTCCATAATCATTAATGTGTATGTCTCAACTTCAGTCTGAAGAATTCCTGATTCTTTCATGAAATTGGAAATGGTTCCAAGTTTAAGGTGACCTGATAGCTTATTTTGGGTGCATTGATAAGTTTACATCTGTGTATTTCTGGCACTCACTAACTAATTGTACATCTGGTGTAACAATATTTCTGTAAGCAGACGATTGTGGTTGGTTTGTCTAAGGACGTATTTATATCTGATCTGTTAGGGAGGAACTCCTGAATCTATTTTGTTGTCATTGACATCTGGAAAGGAAGTCAGAAAAACTCAGTAAGGAAGATATAAAAAGAAAAGCACAGATTGGATGAATTCTTTTTTTTTCTACCCAGAATGCCACATTTTGGCAGTAGCAGACGGACTAAATGAATGAGTAAAGCTTAATGGTATCAACTTTCACTCATTTCAACTTGTATTTCTGGACCAAGATAAACAGGAAGATTACATATGTTGAGGTTGAACCTGATTGAAGGATGTTATATGTTTAGAGCTGGTCATTTTTTTGAGTGCTGTGTTTGAATAACCTGATGCTGAGTATATTCTTACTACACCTTCAAATTGATTGATTTAACAGAAGGAAATATTCTTTGGGATCAGATTATTGAAGGTGAAACTAAACCTGACAGGGTTGTGTCAGATTTTGGGAGGAGTTCATTAGTCTAGAATTGATTCTTGATTACAGGAGGTTCATCATAGGAGGTGAATTTAAGCAAGGATTTTATTGAATGAAATAGTGTTGATTTGATCAACCATGGCAAAGAATACCATAACTCCTCTATTTTCCCAAGTGCGTTCTCTGAGTCCACAGAGAACACTGAGAGTCCAAACTAGTCCACCCAAGGAGTTTACAGTGGAGTCAAGTATTGGAAATAGATATTTTGAACCAGAAAGAAGACTATCATCAGTTCTTCACAAATGGAATCATACACCTAAACAGAAGATGAGATATATTGGACCACCATCAAGAGTTTTGGGGCCTGCACAACCATGTGATAAATGTGGCTGCTGTTTTTGTTGTCTGTGTAATAGTAAAGATTCTGTCATGAAATTATTAAATAAACAATACTGGAGTGCTCCTGAATTCTGTCTCAATGTTTCTATTGGATTCCAGAAAGGGGTAAGAATTCTTTGCTTCTTAAATTTGATTTTGTAAGTACACCTAATATCGATGATAATTTCTTTTTCCTTATCCTTGATATATATTGGTACCATTGAAACTTACACAAGGACTTTAATAGCGTGTGGTATATTTTGGTTTCTTTTGAGATATAAATCAAAAGGAATAATTACAACTTTTTGTGGTTACAGATGGAATATACATCAAGACAAAAAACTTCCATTTTCTATATAAATTGATCATAAAGAAAGCTTACCATTTAATACTTGTAGATCTTTTATTCTGAAGTTCTTAAATGATGCATGATGATTATCAGTGAATATTTTTATTGATTCATGTTACCTGTGCAATAGAACAACTCAGAAATACAATTTTTTTTTTCAACCTAATTCAATGAGCACACAAAGTTTCAGATTGATGGTCTATCACAAATTACCAATTAATATGATATCAGTTAGATCACGGACAGACCCTCTGAAATTATAGTGGTCAAAAAAAATAAAATCCTGTGAAATTTAGACTAGTTTAAATGTCAGAATGTAGCTACAGTAGTTGGTTTAAAACCAGTAAACAAATAGGTTTTTTTTCTTTACTTGAGTTCTAATGAGAAGTTTCTTGACAGATGTAAGTAGGTCAGTAAAACTATTCGATATCTGATGGTTTTACCTGACATATCAACCAATTTAGACATTTGACTGCTATTGCATATTAACATGTCAGCAAAGAAAATGTTCCTCAAATGAATGTTCTACAAAAAAAAATTAAATAAAAAACTTCGAGGCTAAGACACATCTGTTGAATTGGTCATTATACCAGATGCAATGACTGGTCGAAAAAAAAAGGCTCCAGAGGACCTCAAGCATAATATAAAGATATTAAAATTTAAATATTTTATCAAACTGGTTTGTAGATAGAGGAATTGGACACAATATGTAAGAACCATAAATGTGTAATCTACAGATTTTGTTGGATTTCTACTGCTATTGCATGCTGTCTCCCAATGTTTTAGGATCAATTTTATGTTAGCCCTAATTTTAACTTAATTTTGAAGTCTTCATGATATTTTCTAATAATTGTCAATTCTATGGGATATATAAATAACATAGACATCATTTTAGAATTTGTTTTGTATTATCAGTAGATTTTCATTACTAAAAGTCTTAATTTAATTTTATCTCAAACTTCATTTCAAAATATTGTTTTGTAATTTACTGTTACCTGTAAACAATCATTTATTACTGCATAACAGGTTACTTTTGATATCAAAATTTCAAAATGGAAGTGGCAATTTCTGTTCAATGTTTTGTGAGCTTGCTTCAGGAAAATTACTTTACCTTTCAGTCGGTGCAAGTAATGATAAAGATAAGCCATGAATTAAAACTTTGAAAAAAGTAACATTTAATTTGGATGGTTTTGAATAACCTTGTATCCATGTTTTCAAAATTCATGAATTTTACATGCTTTGAAAAAAATCTGCAAATTTTTCAAGGCAAATTTCCCGATTTTATTTTATGACTTGTATGGATTAAGCCAGGATAGAAATAGTTGCTTCTGAGTTCAGTATCTAGTGGCTTTTCACTAAAATTAATATCTATAAGGTTACTTTTAAGTACATTATTGTACTGTATCCATTTATATTGGGTTTTTCAAAGTTATATAAATGTATGAATCATTTGTATGTAAAGATCAACCTGATACAGCTGAACGACGTCTTCTGGTAATACTAGTTATTTTAAACCAGGTGGGATGAGCTTTGTTTACTTTCTTTTTTATCATCATAGCTTTCACAAAACCTATTAACACAATACATCATATTACAATTTTCTTCATGCTTTTGTCTGCCAATTCCATTACACAAGCGTGCTGCTGTGTTTAGTTTTTAAAACAATAAAGCTTGTCAAATTTCCAAATCCATCAGAAATTATTTCAGGAACTTTTCTTTGTCCTAAAGTCCTTGGGTATCAGACAAAATAATTGGATCCTGTGATTGTGGTTTGCATTTGATAGAATTCATGACATGTTGTCTAAGCTGTCTCTTTTTCTTTTTTCAACTGAAAGAAATAGAATTTTATGCCAAAAAAAGACATTATTGAGGTTCTTACGTACCACGCTGCTCGCATTCAAAGTCTAAACTTGCTTTGTGATTCATAAGAAACTTGTGAGTGTAACCCTTACAGCTTTAACACATGTTTTACCTTTGATAATTGAAAACAGACAACTTTGGCATTCTATTGTCCAACTGTTAACATCTTGAAACTGATCTGAATTCTCCTCTGATAATATTACTCATCCTATATTCAAATTCAGAATAACTTTGTATGATAAGAAATGTTCATATAATATGTTTAATTTACAATGTCTTTGGCTACTTAGGGTTCTTAGGTGAAGACAACTCCACACATTTAAAACAGTCAATTCCAAATTTTTAAGTAGAATTGAAATTTGTTGATATGGTACTGCTAATATAGCCAGACAATATAATGACAAGTATATAATGAGATTTTATAATCAGTACACAAGACATGGTTGTACAGAATCTGGTGGAAGAATAATAATCACTTTTCTTCTAGATGTTACAGAACAATATATTATATCTTGAACAGTATAAGAACACCAATAAGAGGATAAAATTCTTTTACCTGTTTTAACCAGACATCTGTATAATGAGTTTTATCCTTATATTCTTGAAATGATCTTAGCGCTAGGATGTGCTAGTGTCTTATCTTCTAACACTGTTTCTAGGATATCCTAGTGTCTTATCTTCTAACACAGTTTCTAGGATATCCTACTGACTACACCTTTTCAAGAATAAAGGCCTAGGGTTGCAATGGACAACACTATTTAGATCTCTTGGAGTTAACAATACTGAATAACTCTTTATGGCTGGCATATGTGAACTTATCAACAGCCCTGATTTGCCAAGGACAGAAGTAATGTACCAAAAAGTATATCTCTTATTCATTTGAAAGGTAGTGTCCTATATCATTAAAGCTGAGGGTGTTATACCCAGCACATGTTATAAGGGTAACTAAAGAGATCTTTATAATATAATGTACAACTGAGGGGCGAAGCAACGTTTCTATTCAAACTAAGTCTAGTGAAACAACATTCCAACATCTTTTTATCATGATTAATTCAAGGATGCTCTAGTTTTCCTTCATTGAATGCTTTGGGCCATATCGTTTTAACTTGTAGATTGGTGACAAACTTTTACTTTAGCAATATTGTATTTGTTGAGGTTACTGTGACAATGAAAAGTTTATAGAGATAGGACAGAATATTGAGTATGTATATTATATGAGTAAATATTTTGACTAAATCCAGAAAGTATTGAGATTCAAGGTAGATAACTCATGTAGTACAGATATTTAAAGACATTGGAGGAAACTTGTTTATACTACTTTATCATCACAACCACAAAAACTGTAGTATATCAAAATTTACTTTATTAAAGCTTTTTTGAATTTAGCTACCATGATTACACAGTGTTTTCAAATTTTATACATTTTTGGTTGAAATTTCTGGAAGTATATATTCACATTAACTCAATTTTCTATATACACCAACACAGTATCAAAGTGATATGATTTTCTACAGACCAATTGGATTTAAAAGGAACCTCTCTCACATTCCATAGAAAAACCCAAAATTAAATCAAATGTTTGATTTTCAAATAAAATAAAATTTTTGATGATGTAATTATATATTTTTCCATTTGAAAGCTGGTTATTGTATATAAGGTTGTATTAGGTTTTCACAATTAACATGAATAGGTAGGTTAAACGATTATAGTTTTTATACTATATATTTTTTGTGTTTGAATGTTTTCAATGAAAGTATTAACAATAGAATTTTACACTATAATCAATTTATATATGAAGACAGTTTAGTATTCTATCACTATTACATGGTTTTGTTGTAAGGTTAATTTCTTTGCTCTATTTCTATTCATTTGCTGATTCAACATTTTACATTCATATAACTTATTACAAATAAATATTCATTAGAATTGAAATTCACCTCAAGACACAATTCTAGTTGTACAGGTATGGCAGTAGTAATAAAGTGTATAGAGTCTCAATGAAACCATTGGTCTAAGTCAGAAAGCAATAGATAAGCTTAACTAAATCTGTGCAATATTTGCAGTTATAGTAACTATTGCTCTACGCACTGGCATCAACAAAGTTGGAGACAAGTCTCAATGAAAGTAGGCTACTGGTCTAAGTAGTCTAAATACATAAGGATGTTATTCTGATATTGTTTATAGTTTTCAGTATAAGAATTACCGTTTACAAAACATAATTTTGTGGGGAATGGATATTTTCTGTTAAGTTTCTGTCAAGTATCAAATAGTATCAAGGAAATATAAACTACAAATGAAGTGAAAGTAGGCAACACACTTGATAAATTAAAGGGAATTTCCTTTATTGATAACACAATTTATAAGTGTGTGCAATAACAATAAATCAATTGTACAAGATATAGAAATGATTTTAAGTGTGTATGCATAGACATACATTTTTTTTTGGCTATATTAACAAATTGAAAAATTAGAAATCTTGTGTACTTAATGATAGCTTTTAGGGAATAACATTTCATCCCTCTATTTGGTATAATCTGTATCTTTTATAATTATACAACTACATGTATTTAAGGTTTTTAAGTCAGTACAAAATCAGTATTTTTATAAGGTATATAAAAAGGCAAAACTCTCACTGTTTCTAATCATTTGATATACTAAGGTGTTCCACTTATACATTTCACAACCATTTTTTCCTTAAAGGCAGATCCTTTATCCTCCTTTACATACATGTGAAAAGTGTGGTATCTGGATTAAGTCGTGTACAAATGTATCAATTAGTATAGCCTTTCAACTTAATAATTTTCATACATGATTTCTAAATAACAACTCAATAATACCAACAATAACTACATGATTAAAATGGATTTTATTATGAAATTAAATAGTAGCAACGTAAGGTGCAGTAGAACATTGTTTATTACAAAAAAACTATGGATGGTGACTTACGTATTGACAACTATTTCCCGATATTGGTGTCTATGAAATGCCAACGTAAAGTCGTATTTTTGCCGCGGAAAGGGGCGCGCACTATATATGGGTAAATGAATTTTCCCCGATTTTGCGGAGGCAAGGAAGGGGTGCCTATTTTACATGCTTGCACACTATATTTGGAATTATAGGGAATGGAGTATTTTTGAAATCAAGAATTTCTTTTTCTTATCAGCAAATTCCAATGTCACAACAATTTTTTGAATGCATAGCCTTATCAATATCAATTGTGGTCTTAAAAGTTTTGTATACCAACCAGTCAACTGTCTACTTAGTACAGTTCAATACAGTGAGTACATTGTATGATTAGTAGTTTTAACATATCACCTCAAACTTATCACAGGTTAACAGTCAATTCAGGAGCTCTTAATAATGGTTTGATATTTCCCATATCTTTAAAGAGGCATTCAATCATTGATGAAGACAAGTTTCCCATGTCCATGATTGGTTGATTTGTATGCTTCAATGATAATAATACTTCACACTCTTTATAACTGGGTATATATTACTTTTCTTTTTATTTCTGGTTGTTATGATTTTCCACCCCACCCCTTCCTTAATTTAACTATGATTGCTATTCTCACATATATGGTTGATAAATTGATGAACCTTGACTAACAAATTGAAAATATGGAAAAACTTATTACACCATGCATGTTATAATGTGAAAGATTTACAATGTATGAGCTATCATGCTAAACTTGTACTCAGAAACAGAATTTTTTAGCTACAAAAACCAGAAATAGTGTTCATAGAAAATGAGCTCTGTAATAATAATGATAATAATAAATTAACTCATTACTTTACATGGAAAATCCATGTGTGATCAGGATCAACCTTGTTTATTATGGACACAGCTCAAATGTTAATATGCTGAATTTTAAAGGCTTTCATTGGTTAATAAATAGATAAATGGATATAGTTTAGAAATAGTAAAAACATTTTCAAATTTCATACTTTTCGTACTAATATTTTCTCAAATATTATTCATTCTTCAAATAATATATTACTAATAAAATGATATGATTGAAGAGTAAAACTGAGGGCAAATTTTTTCTTCCAATTGTAAAACCTTAATGCTAACTCATCACCACTATTATCACGTCCAGATAGCAAACCCCCGCCAAAATATAACCAACCTATGAAAGAAGACATTGCGAATGTTCTTTTGGTAGAATTTTGTTGACACACTGGACGAGAGAAGTTTACATAGAATTAAGTCAACGTAAAAAGCAAGAGTTTTAACATTTAGTCTGTGTTAGTATTACTCTCATTCATATTGTTACATTTTACACCATGTAAATATCATACTATGGATGGTGAATAATCACAATATTTCACCAACAGAAGTCTTGTTCAATTCTCACACTGTTTTTGACTGCAGTTTATTTTGTTTTATTCTGACATAGAAGCAATGATTAGAGAATTAAAGACCATCTACTATATAAGACAGTAATGGAAAAGGAAAATTACCATCTATTGATATAACAACTTTTAAGATTGAAAAGGAGTGTTGATAAATATTTATGTTGTAAGGACACTGACAGTTCATTGATAATTGGATTATATTTATAGACTGATCTTCACAATAATTTTTTACTAGGATTAAAACATGGCTATCTTCTATCAGTTATTTATGTGAAAAATAGATTATTTATGGTGATAAAATGCAATCATTCCTAAAATGCTCTGCCAGTAAATTTCAGATAGATGACTATTTTCTCTGATAACTTACCTTGGATATGATTTATCAAACAGAGCAGGTTAAAAGTTTGTTTTGGTTTTGATCCTGGTTTGGTTTTTACTTTAGATTTTGTTTTATTTTGATTTTTGTTTTCTCTTGGATTTATATACTTTATTCATGCATCAGCTATAATGAATCCAGAGTGAGGCATATAACAAAAACAATGTAACTAACAAGGTAAAATTGTGTCTTTGATTACAATCATCACCTCTTTTTCCAATTTGTCCAGCTCAAATTTGATTATTTAACATCATCAATAATACATTCGTTATCACACGTTTCGGAGAAGTTTTAAGCCCATTTGCTCATAGTTGATCTTGTGTTTAGTGGAGGCACTTAATCATGATGTCTTATCAGTACATGACATAATTTTCATTATGAGCATCGCATATTGAGGCATGAATAAGGTCTATGAGGTGCTGCTGCAATTAAGCTGGGAAAAACAGACACACTTTCTCTGACATATGGCTTTTTGCAGATGAAAGTGTGTTAGTACATATTCAAACAGAGTAATGGTGTAAAAACTTATTGCTGATTTTTGGAAAGCATGTCTTATTTTGCTTACTGCACTTACCTCAAAGTCGAACTAAGATTGTGTCCTGTGTCAAATTGTTTGTATTGTGTCTTTCAAAATCATAAATTACTAAGAAATATATGACAATTATATAGAATTAGTTTGTGAAAGATTTGACAAGCTTTAAAGAGTTAATCTTTCTACAGGATGGTCTCATAGTATTAGAGCATGCCTTATAGTGTCATATCATAATTAGGTCAATACCTATTTATAAGATATGAATTGAATTAACCGACATTGCCATGACCAAATTTTCTTACCTATCTATTATTTTGATCAAAATGTCTAAATAGTTTTGTGTAAGATATTTTATGTTTCGTGTCCAAGGACTTGAATAGAAGCGAGTCTTTTGTCATTCAAGAATTTCACTATTTTGTTCAAGTTGAGTGATTGGACAATGAAAAGTTTCGCACACGTGCAGAAATATCAAGAATGGTGGATAGTAGAATGTAAAAGTATTCTTTTTGAGCATAGTTTTCTCATCATGTGGTCAACATATTTTCAATGGGAAGTGAAAATGTCAACTGAAGTGTTTTCTATACATATATTTTGTATGTTTTTAGTCTGGTTTTAGAGTGTAGGTCAGCAGGTTGTAAAATTGTGTTTATTTGTGAATTAGCTTCTGAGGTTGGAAATTTTCTTTTTTACCAACTAAGTCCAAGGTGGGTTTGTTTGACTGTGGTAATGATCTGTAAGCAACTGGAATATTTTTGTGTCGACATTTTATATGCAACTTTTTGATGGAGCTCTTGTATTTAACATACTTCAAGTTTTAACATTTATAATGATATGGATGACATTCATCTTATCAGGGATGGATTAAGTTTACCTGTTCATTACTGGATTATGTTTCATCAGAATTTACTCTTATCTTCAATTTGAAACATTGACCATAATTCATCATTGAAAAATAGTTGTTTTTATTCATTTCAAGTCTACTTATTGTATTTGAGTATTGTATTAGACTAGTCAAATGACATTTAATTGGTCAGTTAATTTCACAGTCTTGAACATGGAAAGGCCATCTAATTTGATTCATGTCCACCCATTAGATTTTTGTCAGTGTCAATTTGTTCACACACTATTTTTAATTTGTGAAGACCAAACTCTCTCAACATTATATAACAATACTATCAAATTAATCATTTTCTGACCTGTGTACAATGTATCTATCTGATTTGATAGCCAAATGATATTTGACTTGTCATTTCAAAGGTCATACTTGATTGATGTATTGGTTTACCTCCAAAAATTTGAATGCAACTTCATTGTCTGTTTTGGTGTGTCTAGTGTTATATAATGTTAAAAGTTTAGTTTTAAAAGTCCTGTGGTTGAATGAGTCAAATTTTATGAGAAATGAATACAAATGTGAAATTGAATATAGGTCTTTAAATGAATTGTGAAAACGTGAAAGGTATATTTGATTACATGTAAATAAAAAACTTGTAGTTTTTGTGGATGATTTTCATTAAGGAGGAAAGTTGAGATGATAGTATGTATCAAATACTTTATAAAATGTGTTTTGAGAATATTGGTAGAAACTTGTGGTCATAAAATATTCATACATTGCTGGAGGGAAAGTGAATCATGAGTGATAATACTGCCAAGGGCTGAACTGAAATCCGAGAAAGAAATCTACAAATTTTAGTGATCATTTGGAATATACTATGGTTCTCCTTGAAAATAACTATGAAAATAACAATGAAATTATATGTTAACATGGGAATTATGCTTTTATCTATAAAGTATATTGTTAGTGCTATTAGATTACAATATGAGTACAATATGACTTTGAATGTAGGTAATAGATATTGTCAGTGTAGTTGTGGTTGACTGGTATGAAATATGTTAATATATGGTGTAGGTAATACAGGATTATAAATACAATACACTACAAAGAATAATAAATCTCTAAGTGTTTAAAGTAGACATTATTAACAGTGACCTGACAGTCTATACATGGTTATAACAAGTTAATTCAAATCTTCAATTGGTCTACTGTCTTTTTATTATAAAATTTGTTTTAAGATTAAGCTCACTTTTAGTTGCATTTTTTGTTTAAAATTTTGCTGAATACAGATTTTGATTGTGGTTGTGTACAAAAGAGGTTTCTTAAATATTTTACATGCATCATGGAAACTTATATACATGTAGCTTCTATTTCCACCTTCATGTTTAATCTACGGTACCTCTAATTTAAAATAGCTAGATTATTACCATACTAGTGTTGATCGGTATTTTCAATGGTTTGTTTGGATCATGGTAATGGTTGATGATTTGCTAAATAAAGCTAATTGTGTTGAAATTAATCAAGTTATTTAAGATGCAATTGAGGTGCAACATATAGAAGGTAAAGCAGTGTCAGTAAAGCAGTGTCAATCATGATTTTGTCAAACAGTATCAATGAACAATATATAGTCACTAAATCTTGTTAAGTAGTTGTGTAAACACAATTCTAGATTGCCTTCTACACTGTTTGTTCTGATGTTACTCAGGATTGAATCAAAATAGATGAAAAAAATACCTTGTGTGGTAAAAAGTTCAAGATGAATCTGGAGAGTTTGTGAATAAAAGCTTCAAGGATGGTTAGCTTGTGTCAATAAATACAAAGTGCTCTTTTGGGTGTCATTTTGATGTATTTGTGGGCGTTAAAAAGAAACTTTATCAACCCATAAAATATTGCACCTAAAAAAAAAGATTTTAAAAACTTTTAAAAGCAAAATTTGCTGATGTTTTTTGGATTAGCTTATATAATAGAGAAACTAGTGTCAAACATAGAAGCACAAATTTAAGAAAGCAGACGTCTTCGACACACACCACCTGTTACTATTAAACACCATATAACCTATCAGTTGATGTCTAGGAATGAAATCAATGGAATGCAGTAAGGTGAAATATCAGTCAATAAGATGTTGAGTTTGAGGACAAACTCTGAGGTCAAAAGCGTAAAGTGGATTAAGGTGAAAGGGTGTGGTAATGAGGTAGATTAAAGATTAGTAGATTGTAAATGAGATTATAATGAGCTGGTATGATTATAATCAGGTTTATGTAATATGATTAATCAGATTGTCACAGTATGATAAACAAGTTTTTATAATCAGGAAATTGTTGGTGTAACCATTTTATTTTTATAACAATCAAAGTATTGTGGCTTTATTTCACTTTCGATCAGGAAAACTTGTGATTCACACTTCATCAGGTTGAGTGTTTATATTTAACAATTCTACACTTCTAGTGGTACCCGGAAATACCTAAAAGGATTTTGGATTAATGTTGATGCATGTTGAATGTGATATTTATCTAAAAATTGCCAGAGTTGTATGAAGAGTTGTAAAAGTATGAAATACATATAATTTTTGTGTTTTGGTAATTAGTCATCTTGGTAAACTTTGATGATGAATATTTGCAGACTTTCTCTAGAAATGAAATAGTTAAAGTTTTGGTCAAGGTTTGGACAAGATAGTGTTTTCACCTATTATTTATTCTGTGAGAGAGAGTTAGCATCAATATCAAGTACTAGGAATATTTATTTAGATTACTAGACTGATGTCAATATTGATTGACATATCAAATGTTATTTATTTATTCATTCATCTATTTGATTCACTGTTCTTTTTATTCATTCATGATGTATGAAATTTTAAACCTTGTTTTCCGTGCTCTGCAAATTTGACAAACTGTTTTCTAAATATTTTTGAAGCAGACTATAGTAAACAAGATATTATTTTTTGATGTTCTAGTTTGATATTTGATGTAGTAAAATTGTTTATGATGTAGGGTTGGTCAGGTTGAGACATTACTCGCCTGACTCGTTCTACTAGCCCATATATCTTGTATTTCAATTATTTTACCCTTTAGGCTTCATATCATTAATTAATAATCTTGTATTTCTAAAGTCTTTTTCATGTTCTCAGTTTCGCGTCTGCTCCAATACAAAGGTTTGAGCTAATCAAGTGTCTGCTGCTTGTTTCGATGGCTGCTATTTTAAAATAATGGGATGTTCAGGTTTCGATAAATGGATTAATTACTTACGTCTTCAAATGTTTTCCAAAATGGAGTTGCGATTATAGTCAAATTAGTATTGCTCTTCTTAGTTTCAAATAAGGAAGACCTTGGAGTAATTTGATGAAATTAAAGATTCATGGTGTGTTTTTGTATCTTTGTACAAGACTTGATTGATATAGTTTGTATTAAGATGTGTGAAGTGTATTTATAGTTCATTTATCCAGTCACTGTGCACCAACGTTAATTGTATTGATGACATCATCATTGTTTGAGAAGACAGTATTGTCAAGTCCTTCTACTATGTCATTGTGAGCTTTTAAAATTTTAATGATTTTTTTCTGAGCTGATTCGAATAAGTTTGTTTTTGTATTATTTTGAGTTTGTTTAAGAATGAAGTTGGCCAGGTTGGAGATATTTTAGTTTCTGGTGAATCTTTGAAGGCATTTTGAAGTTAAATCTTAAGGCAGTTGTGTATTTCATGAATCAGTGCTTGATTTAAAGGTCACTTAGGTTTAAATGTTCAGAAATGTCACAAAATTATTTTCTTTTTTCTGATTTCTAGGAATGTTTTTTCGTGTGCCTTTACTGCTGTCTGACACTATATGACCCCCAACTAAAACAGGAATTATTGCCACATGTATTATGGACAAATGTCTGAGAGAAAAATTTTTTTTACTAAACAATGGATATGTTTTTGTAACAACTGTTAGAGGCTGTACACAATACTGTATGCAGAGATGTGCATTGTTAAATAATGCATAGAGTATTTAAATTTGGAATAATTAAGTGTGATCGTTATCAAGTGTAGTGAAATCATCACTTGAAATTTTTTTTTTATAAAAAACACAGTTTGTTGAGTTACCTTGATATCTGTGAGTGAACAAGTTACACAGAGAAGTGTTCATTTTACTATAATAAAAAGGAATGTAAAGATGTTTAGTAAATATTAGAATGTGTCCAGGTATGGCCAATTTTTTGGCTCTTATCCAGAATTACCCAAGATGTCACACCAGTCACTGTTAACATAACTGTTGTTTTTTTTGGAGTATTTAAAATAATGAGGATTAAGTACAGCACCTAGACAATATTTGTGTCATTATTTAAAAAGTGAAAATGTTAAAATTTTTAACATGTGGAGGGTGTGGATGTGGAAGGAAAAAGAAAAAACCCAAGAATTTAAATGAGGATAATGCACCCTATGCTCCTGCGGAAAAACCACTTGTAGGTATTTTGTTGTAGATATACAAGTTAGATCTTCTAGTACTACTTCTTGTCAATTTAGTATTCTGTCATACACCAAAGAATATATTATTAAGTGCATCCACATATTTTTCACTCTATTTCAAATAATGACCAAAAAAAAGTATGTGTTCAAACTAACACATAATGCATGCATTTGACAGCTGTTCATATTTGTATCAACACAACTGGTAAGCTTTTAAAACATAAGTTTAACGCTGTGTTTTGAACACTTCAAACCAGAGTGGTCTGTTTTCTTTCCTTTTTTTTTTTTTAAGGAGAGCTCACTCTGTGATATATTATTAATACACGACTTTCTTGACAAAATTATATAGTGTTAATAGTGTGAAATATTCAGCTGATAATGAAAAGACAGTTGTTTTTAATCCAAGTGAGAAATATCATTAGTTAGTGTGATACACTATCATATTTAATAAATACACCATAGTATATTACATCGATTAGATACCACTCTCAGGTATTAAATAGTTTTAAATATTAGGTTCATACACAAATATTTTTAAAAATTTAAGCTTAGAATTGTAGATTGTAATATTGTGGTTAGGCAATATTACAAAAGCACAGGGTCAGGCATGTTGACATAACCTCCAGTAAAAGAGTATTGTTGGTGCAGTTAGTTTAACAAATAAATCATATAAAATAATAAATAACGTATTCATTTATAATCTTGGCTGTCTGAAGATAAAAAGAATACTGGTTCCTGCAGGAACAGAATATGTATGGAAAATATAATAATCAAAAATGAAAACCATATCATTAATGTAGCCTTATAACGTAATTAATATTACAATAAAAGTATTTTTTTGAATATCATGGCGGATGAAAGTTAACAGATAGATACAATAAATAAAACGTTAAGGAAGTGTAGTAAAACTAAGTGAGGATGGGTAATCTACCACAGACTTCTATATCATTTAGATTCTTATTGCAGGAATTAATGTTTATTAAAATATTAGTGTATCAGACTGCAGTATTTATCATTTACATTTGGTAAATAGAGAGTAGAAAACATGGGAAATAGACATCTTAATATTTGCTTCATCAGCTGATATAGCTCTTCTTCTGTAAATTTTTCATACTTTTAACAATGTTTGATTCTTTTGCAGTTCCATGCACGTGAAATCATTGCTCATTACTAGCCTTTACTGTTGTAATATTGCTCTTAGTTCCAGATGCTCAATTATAATTCTTAATAATAGGGAAATTGAACAATAAGGTCACAAGTCACTATCTTTAATGAACACCTAATCAGTATTCAACATCAATTGCATAATAACTTATAATAAGTAATATGTATCTCAGATTTCAGAGATAAATATAACAGATATCAAATTTCCAGATATGTATAACTTTATACTAATAGGTGTGTCTGCAATGTAGCAGAAGATACTCTTACCAAGATTCAAGCTAATCAAAATACCTTACAACTGTGGACATCAAAGAACTGGGAGTCCTATAGTTGACTGAACTTTAGGTTAACATAATATTAGCTCCCAGCTATTTCACAAATTACCATTCAACAATTTGACCAAATATAGTAACTCTCTCTATCATCTGTATATAAGAAGTTGAGATTAATAACTTTCATTTTCCTTGTCAACATGTAAGTCATCCTTGGTTCTTTTTGATCACACTCATGAAAACCATTGCCAATTGACCACCTTATATATAATATTTGAACATTAGAAAAAAAAATGATTTGGTTAAATTTTTTGAGGAAATGAAATAAAAAAACCATTTTGAATTGTTGGAAAATAATATGTTTTATATATAGTTCTCTCTTTCACTATAAAAAGTAAAATTGTCTTCACTTTACATTTGAAAAAAGCGAGAGGAGAAAATGTATTGTATCAGTTACTACCAGGTAGTCTTTAGTTCTTGTAAATAGTACTGGGATTAAAGGATTTAATGGGATTATAGACATGATAATCCTATCGTTTGACTCTTTATCTCTTCCAATACATACAATCATGAACTGCAAATCATTATTTGAATTTGCAATTAGAAGATCAAGTTTCAAACAAGATTTTGATATCTATTGAGTTAAAATCATCCATTTGTCCCATTTAAAGATTTTGAAAATATACCCTACATTTTCTAACCAACTGTCTAAATCAATAGTGGTTTCTGTATCAAAAGTATTAAGTAATAATAATAATAATAACTAGAACTGTGAACAGCTCCGAGCGTGGCAACTATGTGTTATCCCATGGATTTCGAACATTTTGAAACTTCTAGCCTGCTAGCTTTCAATTCCGGTACTTTTCAGCCTCCAATTGTGGAACAAGCGTAACAATATTGTTAGATCTATAGACAGCTGATGTCAAGGCCATTCTATATGGAAAATTTCAAGGTCATTGAAGGTGAAGGTCACAAGATTTAGAATTTCAAATTTTTAAAAAATTCAAACGGGCATAAATAATATATGACGGACTAATTAAATTTTAAAGAAAATTTGCCATTCTCGGAAAAATGGCGCATGCGCAACTAGCAATTAGAATTTTTTTCTTCTCGGGGGATACAAATTATTTTGTATAGCTAATATATACTGTTTTTGCTTACATTCTTGAATTACACGGGATGTAGAGTCGCCTGAAATGAGATAAAAAACCGGAAGTCCCCACGCCCAAACCGGAAGTGATCAAAAAATTTTGATGATATATTTTTAATTGTGTTGCGTATTTATCTATATCCTGTAAATTTCAGATCGATCCGAACATTAGAGCCCGAAAGTGTAATATAACCGTCCAAAATTGCAAAATAGTCAGATTTCGGTGGGCTATAAAACCGGAAGTTAATATTTGTCATGCAATATCAGCACATCTATAGACAGCTGAGGTCAAGGACATTCTACATCTCTAATGTCAAGGTCATTGAAGGTCAAGGTCACGAGATATAGAGTTTTAGATTTTTGAAAAATTCGAACGGGCATAAAAAAAATTCAAATTCGAAAATCAAAATTCTGTTCCCAACATTTTTTAGATAAAGTATCAAGGTTTTGATAGACACCAAAATCATAAAAATCGGTCAATAATTGGCGGACTTATTAAATTTTTAAGAAAATTTGCCATTTTTGAAAACTGCGCATGCGCAACATTCAATTTAATTTTTCTTCATCTCAGGGGATTAAAATCATTTAGTATAGCTTAAATATACTGTTTTTGTTTAGATTCTTGAATTACATGGGAAGCAGGGTCGCCCGACATGAGACGAAAAAAACGGAAGTCCCCACGCCCAAACCGGAAGTGATCAAAAAATTTTGATGATGTAGTTTTAATTGGGCTGCCTATCTATCTATATCCTGTAAATTTCAGACCGATCCGACTATTAGGGCCCGAGCTAGCTTGAAATCTTATTTGCATATTATGCAATTAGCCACTTTCGGGTTAGCGAAAATATTATGTTAGATATTCATTTTTGATTCCAGCCCATATAAAAACCATTGGTGAAAAAAAAAATAGTCTATCTTTTTCCGTTTGGGCTAGCGAGCTTCCCAAAAAAAAAAAAAAAAAGAAAAAAAAAAATAATCCGAACGAAAACAAAGCGTGACAAATTTTATACTCATACAAGAGATGGTACATTAACAATCAAACACAAATATACTATTATATAATAAGAATCTATAATAATACACAAATATTCTACAATTTCCTTGACTTCATAATAAATTGATGATGGCAACACAAGATGAACTCTTTCCTATGTAGAATATATAGCATACATGTATTCAAAGTATTCAATTAAAAATAAAAAAACAAGTCCATAAATTTACATAATTTAGTAGTATTCTATAAATATGTTACACACAATTTTTTTTTTGTGTATAGGGGACACTGATACTATCAATTTGCAGTGTTGCACCATTTAATTTTTCTTTCAGATGTCTATGATTGCTGCAATACCATTAAAACTTAAACATTTTATGACATCACTAATGCAAAGTAAAAGGGCCCAAGTCATAGTGACACCATAAAGCGCTGAGTTTTAGTGGTATTGAAGGAACCACAGTCGTCTGATTGATACTTGGAATGATGTAAATTGATCCTATTAGTGTACATGATACACATGATGTATATTTTGAAAACTTTGTTACAATCCTGTTAATCTCACTGTATACTATATTGATATTCTAAAATTATAAGCATATAGACTGTAAACATAATGATCATCTAATAAATAATGGTATAAACATTATTATATTAGCTAAACAAAACACATTTTCATATTTTAATAAACTTTAAATTCAACTTATTAAATACATGATAATTTCAAACATTATCTATAATAATGATAAAAGATGTCAAACAAAATGTTAAAGCAATCTATGGTACATTAAGCTTATTCCAATCATTTAACTAAATTTTGATGTATCTTTTCAGATTTCGTCAACAGTGGTCCCTGGTCAACCACAAGATATCTCTGCCAGAGATGCTCTGTTATATTGGAGTCGGAGAACCACAGAGGGTTATCCTGGAATTAAAATTACTGATTTCTCCAAGAGTTGGAGAGATGGCAAAGCATTCCTTGCGATTATTCATCGCAACAGGTAAACGAATATAAACATTTTCTTGAAAATTAAAGACTTTCCAGCTGACAGAACTTAATTATATCAATATCAAGAAGCAACATTCTACAGTTTAAGCATAAACAATGATGTCATTAATTATGTCTACAGGGAAGAATATTGGTTACACCTTTGGACTTAAACTGTGGTCACATCTCCAAGGTTATTTAAAATGTACTGAAACAGAATGGGTTTTTTTCAATCTGTCTTGATGCACTATACCTCCTAATTGCCAGTGATTCATTTCTTATTGTGTTTTAAGGAGTTTCGACTTAACTCCAGCCAACTTATTTAACACAAAACATTAAAATAGTTTTCTCCCTTTCTAGACCAGATTTGGTTGATTTCCGTAAAGTTCGGCACCAGACAGCTAGGCAGAATTTAGAAGTAGCTTTTGATACAGCAGAACGTGATCTGGGGGTTACTAAGCTACTTGATCCTGAAGGTATGTTGAAAAGACATTTAGAATCAGAATAGTGAAGTTAGTGCTTCTCAACCTTTTTTTATGAGATTCCCCCCTTGGCCAAAATGTGTTGTAACTTCTCCCCAAACTTTTGGCAGTTTAGGGCAAGCTCCACAGGCTCCAATCCACTGGAGGAGGGTCTAGGAAGCTTTCTCCTCCAGGGAAATTTGAAAATTAGGATCAATATCTGTGTATCTGAGGCAATTCTGGTCAGCCATCTCCTTACTTAGGGTAGGGATGGGCGATATTACGATATTTCGGTATATCGCCATACATATCATGTATGTGAAATATCACGATATTGTTAAAAAGAGTTGTCTCCCGGTAATATTTTCCCCGTTCCCAATGTACGTATGATCATACCACAGTAATTTTTGTGTCGTTTTCCTGAATTATCATGTGTCATATATTTTATTTCATTATAATTTGTGTTTTGTGTAAAACATAGTATAAGAAAAAAAAAACCGATAAATCAGAAAAATTAAATAATTATGATTAAAGAATTTACCCTGTTCCTAAAGGCACGTGTTACCATGTGTCAACACTTTTTCCGGATTACCAATAGGCCTAAGCCGACACAAATTGATTTCGCTTTTGTAACCTAACGGAATTGACGATGGATTCATCAGACGATGAAATTACTTCGCTGGCAAGACAAGTCGAGAATAATGCTGACGAAAGGCCTAACGATTCGAAGTTAAATCCACCAAACGTCTTTTGAGCAAGACAACCATTTCACTCGAGTTAAAATTTTGGTACCAGTTTCTCACCAAATTCCTCCTTTGCTTTCAATTCCTGTGAGGATATATGTTAATATTAAATAATCCCATTAAATGTCACCAAAATTATATAATTCACTATCCCTCATACTAAGTGTGAAAATATTTATAGATATCCTGATTATATTGCTAAAATAGTTCACGATATAATCGTCACAATATATCGTCATATCGTAATATTAAAATAAAAAATATCGTGATATACAAAATTTCAATATTGCCCATCCCTAACTTAGGGGCACCCCCTTATCTGGGATAACACAAATTACAAGATACAAATACAACATTTCAAACAAAGGTCCTTGGTAATCAATCACCAACAGCACGTTTATCTCTCTCGATTCCTATAGTTCAAAGTATATTCCCAATTATTCAGGCATTTACCATTCCCCTCTTCCTTATGAATTTCCCCCCAATTCCCCTGCCTTTCAAATTCCACCCCTTTCAAATTCCCCCCTCTCCCAAGGCTTTTGAATTTCCCCCTGGGTATCCATATGGACCCAGGTTGAGAAGCACTGAGAATTTCTATTTCTGACTAGTCTAATACAGGGAAACGAGCAATGAATCATTGACACTGTTGTCATTGATGAAATGTGTTGACACCTAACACAAGTAGATTAACATGATTCTTGAAATATGACATTTACATTTGAAATTGTATCCTTATTTTTTTTTACACTTTTAATTGGATTTATTTATATATTTATATTGATCTCAAAATATTTGACATGAAACAAATATTTACACAGGACAAATTTTAAATTTAATGTCCATATTTTTTTTTACTATTTCTGTTTTTCAAATATACAATGTAGTTCTTCCATGAAATCTGTTTGTTTCTATCAAAGGAAATGTTTCAAGGGTGTTCAACTAAATTTAAGTAAATTATTGGTACACTAAAATAAAATAATAACTTATAGAATATTTGACAAAAATGAAGGCCTGTAAAATAATTCCATATGGAAACTGATATATTTTGATATTATATTATAGATGTGGATGTTCGAGAACCTGATGAGAAATCTGTGATAACTTATGTTTCCTCATTATACGATGTGTTCCCTAATGTACCTTCAACCCAACAATCTCTTCAAGACAATGTAAGTTGTATTACTCTCTACCTGCTCTTACTCCTACATGACTATCTATTCTAGGTTTTATAATAATATACTCTATATAATAATGTTTTATGGAAGTTTAAGGGATGCTAACCTGACTGACCCATTTAAAAAGTGCAGATGTTGACAAGAGCATGCATGACTTGCACTTAAAATGTAATTCAGTTGTTTCTTACTTGGATATAATCTGAAGTTATCCAGATTGAAAAATCTACCTCCAGAGATAGATTCCATGTGGATATGATCTAGATAATTTAATCAGTTATCAACAATCATGTTGTACAGTGTGAAAAGGGTATTATTGGCAGTTGTCTATTTAATATCTTATTGAAGTTTCAATTTAATTTGAAATTTATACATGAGAATTATTGTGTCATATATCAAGAGTTAATTTGTACTATCAATCTAGGTAGAAGTAAGAAAAAGGTTTTCCTGGTGCTTACTTCCCACCCTAACAACAGGGCTGATTGACCTGTAGATGAAGGAAATATGATTTATTTTGTAGGAAAGACAGTTGAAAATTGAAGAATATAGAGATTTAGCCACAGCTTTATTAAGATGGTTAAGAGATGCACATGTGATGATGGATGAAAGAAAATTCTCTTCATCACTTTTAGAAATGAAGGTATCATATATATACTAAATTGTTAATACCTCAACAATGTGTATTTATTGACAAATGTTTAAATACTGGATTTTTGAAAACTGATTTTACAAGAGAATGTTTTTCTCCACGGATGAAGGACGAATTTTCTGTTTTTGTGTGTTTTTTTGCTATATCGTATCTCAATGTTGATAATGCAAGTACTTCAGTATAATGTGATGTTGGTTTATTATTTCAGTCTTTACTTCAAGACTTTAATAAATTCCGTTCTGAAGAGGTTCCACCAAGATTAGATGTTAAACAAAGATTATTTAAGATATTTGATCAGATCAAGGTTCGTTTTTTTTATTGCTCCTTATTTAAACATGTTACCTTGAAGCAGTCTTTGCCATGTGCTTTTAATAAATTGAACAGAGTTTTGAGTTTCATTGACCTGCTGCAGACTCATTAGGAGACAGAAAAAATTCCAAGGCTTGTCATTTTCCCCTATGTCGAAAAATCACTTGAAGTGAATTGGATGATGCTGCTCTTTGAAGTCTTGTCTTGTCAGCAGTGACAAAAGAGAGATTTTACTTAATTATAATGTCAGTTAAAAAGTAAAGGTAGCTAATACAGCAAACTAAAAAACCTGTGATTAATTGTTAATTCTGGATTTTGTATGATAGAATCTAAGTACAGACAAATCTAATATTGGTGTTGAAGAAGAACTCTATCCAGAAAATATCAACCGATTCTGGACCAGATTTACAGCAGCACTTCAAGAAAGAGATATGGCCATGCAGGCAGAAATACTCAGGTAAGTTGATAGACTAGTGTTCATTTATTAATGTTGAGACGTATTCCAATTAGATGTAAAATTAATTTAAACTGGCGATCAAACTTTGAATAATTGAAACAGGAAAATGTAAAAATAACCAGTTCAATGTATTGTTTTAAATAAATAAATGCTTATATGAATATTCCACAGAAGGAAATTTTTTTTACAACTTTGAAGAACCTTGTTTTTGTATGAATTTAGGTTAGAAAGACTCCAAAGACTGGCAGAGAAAATAAATCGAGAATGTAAAGCAAATGAGGAAGCATTAAGTACATTAGAGAGACGTCTACACGAGGACGAGAAAAGAATTGAAACAATCCATCCATTTGAAGCCAAACGTAGTTGTGATTCTTTAGACAGAGACTTACATAATATTGAAGATACAATTCGTAATCTGTTCCGTGATGTTCAAAGTTTACAAGATGGTCGTCATCCACAAGCTGATCATCTTTATAGAAGGTAAGTAGTCTCCATTCTAAAGACATTTCTTATTGTGTTCTGATTACTTCAATATACAAAAAAAATTGTCCAATTTACCAACGTACAAAATTTGATTTCTGTGAAGGAAAAATCTATGTATGTTTATTTGAGTAATAAACTGTTACCCTATGGCAGTTATAGTTATATATGAGGACAATGGAAGGCTGTAAAATTGAATAAGTGCGGGTAGACATTAGGTGATAAATTATAAATGCCACAAGAATTTGCATCAGTCCAATAGAAAAAATACTAGCTAATGTAAATATTTAGATATAAACATCGAGATATAGATATAAACATCGAGCTTTCTCAATTTATTTCAGAGTGTCTGATTTACAGTCTAAATTATCTCAACTCAGAACACACTTATATAGTAATGTCATTCAGCCATTATTATCTAAAACATACGTAGAGGAGGGACGAACTACTACCAAACGTACAGAGGTTGTTACAGAAGTTAGATTGGTTGATACAAATCCTGCCTTTAAACACATTCAAGACTGTATAGATTGGATTGAGGCTAAGCAGGTCAGTGATTGAAATAAATAATTTTGTTATTTCTATGAACAGAACATATAGATGATTATGGCTGACTGTAACTGATAGTGCTTGAGCTGCTCTATTTTGAAAGTTCATATATTTTATTTAACGTCATTTATCTTTTTGAAATCTGCACTCTTTATTTTGGTTGCCCTTAATGTAAAAAAATTGCTCTTATTGGTGTAAGTGCTATGGGAAGGTCAGCTGGGAAAGTAAATATTTTAAAGCTATATGTTGAAGTCTGTCTATTATTTATCCATAGATTGTGTTTTTTTATAGTTAAATTGAACGATTGATTATGTTGAAGACTTTCTATGCATTCAGTCATATTACACACAGTCAGATAGAATATTAATCCGAATAGTTTGTCATTATTTTATCAGATGTCATTATAATATTAATAACTGAACATATTGATATTTACAGCAAATACTGGAGAATAGTGAATATGATAGTGATTTAGCAAACCTACAGAAATTAATACATGAACATGAGTTAGACCATAAAGAAGTCTTAGCATTCCGTAAAGAAATAGATCAGTGTGTTAAGAATAGAGTAAGTGGTTTGATCAATATTTTTAGAATATCTTATATAGGTTTAATTATTACCACTTCGATAAGAAAAAGGATGTGGTATTAGTATAACTATCCCGAATGAAACAGAAAATTGATGGAGGCTCTACATTACAGCATGACCAATTTTCTTCTGTTGAAATAAGAATAAGATTGGCGTCCCTGTATCAGTGAGTGCACTGCTTCAGGTTCTGTTTTGATATGTATTGTTCAATTTGTTTAGATTTTCAAAATCAAACAATCAATTGTTCTCACTAAAACTATATTGACTGGAGATTCTTCAATATTTACAAGTAATTTCTTCATTAATTTCCTTTTCAGCAAACTCTTTCATCAGAAGAACAAAAACTGTACACACAGAAATTATCGAAATTAGAAGTTGCCTACTCTTTACTTACTGTAAGTAAAATATGGGCTGGGATTATTGACATTGTAATAGTGACACTCCTACACTTTCACAGTCATGATTCATTATTCATTTCTCCAATTAAAACACATTCTAATTTATGTACAACAAAAACAAACCAGTTCAACAAAACTTCATTATTTACCTTAATTATATCATCACTCCATTTCTCAAATAGCTCATGGCAAATAAAACTTTATCTTTTTCTTTAAATTTTGTCAATAAATGGAATCTCACTGCCTTGTAGAACAAGCTTCTAAAACAAAATGCACATCTATTTGTTATAATAAAATAAGAAACTTGTCTATTGCAGAATACATCTAGTAGAAGACAGAAATGTTTAGAATCACTATTAGAGTTTATAGAAGCTGCAGCAGGAGAAGTGTTATGGTTAAGCCAGTTAGAAGAAAGGGAGGTAGATAGAGATTGGACATCTCGGGATCTCAATATTCAACAGGAAGAAGAATATTTAAAGGTACGCTGTTAGCTTAGCATCATAGCCTTGTTTAACACAATTTTCATTAATAGAAAAACACCATTAAATAAAAACTTATTTCAAAATATATTTTATGTTCCAATAACTACATAATACAGTGAAACCCCTCCAAACCACATCTTCTATAAACCGGCTTCCCCTGTAAACCAGCATATTTGAAAAAAGTCCCATAGGAGATAATTAAGCAATAAACGGTCACCCTATGGCGGTTATGGTCGTATATCAGGACAAAGGTTGGATGGAAAATTGAATGAATGCGCGTTAGCGCATTTATGATTAATTTTCCATCCAACCTTTGTCCTGATATACGACCATAACCGCCATAGGGTGACCGTTTATTGCTTATATTTACGTTTTCAAAACCTGTCACCACGACAAATTCTACTCTTTGCGTGAAAATTTCATATTACCCGCCTTTGTCGCTGGAGTTGATCTTGTTGATGGAATAGCCATTTTCTTTTCGTCAGAATATAGTTCGCGGGGGAAAGCTCTCAAAATGTAAGAAAAAACAATGTTTATCTCAATTTTATGTTTAATCTTTATAAATCAATTCATTTATCAATAAATATAAAACATTTTGGTATGAATTCCGACTTTAACGATGAAAAGCAACAAAATCATGAAATTTAATGAACGCGGATACAATTGAACAACGGAGAGGTGATTTGGCTAGACCTGACCGCATGTAAACAAGTAGGAAAGTTGAGAAAATGAAAGAAACTATAAAGACCAATCTAGAAGAAGGCCCGCTCCATATGTTGATAGGTGACCACAGTTTACACTCAATTCAGTTAATTTTCAGTAAAAGTATAGTATTTTGAAACTTAATATTAAACAATCCATAAACCTGCACTTTTAGGCTTTGGGTTAGGCTAATGGAAACTTTATTACATATTTGAATTCATCATTAAAATTGGAATTTTACGTTCAAGCGTGAAGATGATTGACGTTAATAGCGCGACGGCCATGTTTATTTACATTGGTTACCGTGTATTACTACGCTCAATGTTTTTGTGATGAGGCAATGGCAGTTATTGTCTCATAAACGCCACACGTATTAACATTAGTCCAATGGAGAAAAACAACAGCTAATGTAAATATAACCTGGTAAACTGGCACCCTCCCTAAACCGCAATCTGTCTTAGAAATCAAGTCCCAAAGTAGTTATTGAAGTTAATCTCTTGAAGGCATGAAAGAAACGACTAAGATGCTAATTAATCACTAATCCAATTGATTACACTTTTATGTATTACCTCTGCTACGGGTAAAACCAGCAAACTGGCATTTATCAAAGGTCCTACAGCCTGCCGGTTTATAGGGGTTTCACTGTAGTGTCTGATATTGATAGATCAGAAATACCAAATACCCTTGTTATTATTGTCCTTTATCGTATTAAGATTTGTGATGATGTAGGATCAATATTTTGAATAATAATTGTAAAAGAGAAGACAGGATATGCCCCTGACTTATCTGTATGTTTATTGTAACCCGTTTATTATACAGAGTCTGATTAGACAGTTAGAAACTAGAGAAGGACAGTTTAATGCTGTACAAGAACGTGGTGGAGCACTAGTGTTAGACAGACATCCAGCTAGTAATATTATTGAAGCCTTTATGTCAACCATGCAGTCTCAATGGTCTTGGATGATACAACTCACTACTTGTTTAGAACTTCATTTGAAATATTGTCAAGATTACTATCAGGTATTCCATGATATTTTTACTTTTACAATGATCCACCATTAAGCTTGTCAAATTTAACAGTGTAGGTAAAAAGTCCTAAAATATTAGATTAAAAGTATTTAATTGAATTCAGAAAAAAGATTTAGATTTCTCGGCTCTTTTGAGGGGAATTTGTTTAGTTCCTTAATTGTGTCCTTCTGATGTAGGAGGGAAATATGGCATTTGTAAACTTATGACATAAGCACAAGTTAAAATTTCTATTTATCAGACAACTATTAACAAATGTATATTTTCTGTAGATAACTTTTTCTAGAAAGGGCCTTTGTATGGGTTAACTCTTTTACACAGTTCTACGCAATGTTCTTTTGATCTTTTATGAACCTGGGAACGATACTGTTGTATGATAGTTTAATTGAAAGCCTAGAGCACATGATCATCAATCAAACAATGTAAGAGTTTTATAATGTGAGAGTTCAATTAATCAGTATAATTAAATGATGGTGTATGTGTGTGAAAGTTATATAATTATATTTTGATATTTTCAGTTTTTTGAAGATGTACGACAATGTGAACAATGGACTGTACAACATACAGATCTATTAACTAAACGGTATAATAGACCCAATATACCTGTGGAAGAAGCTGAATTACTTCTCAGAGAATTACAGGTACAGAGTTCTACTCCAAACTATATTAAACTCTGTATTTCTATTCTGATAATCTGGAATAGCAATCAACCAATTTCCTCCAAATATTTTCAAAATCTTGATCAGAATTTACTATATAGATTTTGAAGGCTCCAATAAAATCACCTGAATTCATAAATGACATAGCCCTTTTGGCATTAGGAAGCAAAAGTGATTATGTCCGCATTAATCTTTATTATGGTGTCTGCCTCAAGAGAAATAATTTCCTTTTTGGTTTTAATGAATGTACTAAATACCTACATACACACACAAAAATCCTATGTTCAGAATTTTTTGTGACTTCTTTCACAGGAATTGCAAGAACAATTAAAAGAATATGATAGAAGAGTTTCGTCCTTAATTCTCAAGAGTCATGAAGTTATTCCCCTTCCACAACGAGGTCGTCCAGTACACCGACCTATCAAAGCAAGGGCTTTATGTTCATATCATCAAGGAGATGTAAGTACAATACTTTGTTTTTAACTTTGAAGGAAAACTAGGGCAAGAAATTGGTAACAATAACACTCAATTTAAGAGAAAATAGTAATGCTATGATAGTTATTTCTTTCAAAAAGAAAACTAGGGTCTTATTCTGGAAAACTTAACTTATATGACTTGAGTTTTGCAATCAACAGATTGGTCAATCCCTAAATCGAATTTTAAAATTTTTTTTTATTATCCAATCAGACTTCTGTAGGCTTAAATCTAGAATTGATCTTATTTAAGATTTTACAGTATAATACCCTTAGTATAAAGAATCTTGTTTCTATTTTAATTTTTCTAATTATTCCATATCCTTAAATTTCTCTCAAAATTGTAATATAAATTAATGATACATTTATTTCAGATTACTCTGAATAAGAATGATGAATGTTTCCTCATGGATAATACTCAAAAACAAAAATGGAAGGTAAGATGATGATAAAATAAGCTTACTTTGTATTAGCTAGATGATCCTGATCTACATGTATGTGTAGAAATATATATGATGATGTTTTATATATTATTGTCTGGTGTAATTTCAGATAAAAACATTAGGTGGTAATGAAACTATTATACCATCTGTATGTATGATGATACCACCCCCAAATCAAGATGCTATAGATTATGCTAATAGGTAAGTCTCAGACATTTCAAAAAAACTCATTGCATAGGATAAATTTGACTGAATTACATTTGGAAACACAGAAGAAGTCTTTATGGATTGCAACTTTTTATTCTTTTTCATTTTTACTGCTATGTTTCAATTAGTATTCTCTTATTGTTATCAAGTACTGGAAACTTCATATAGCATCTATTATATACTACGGTGAAAACAAAAAATAACAAGAAGATAAATAGGTGAAACCATGAAAAACTAAATAAACAGTAGTTGTTATCCATAAAGACCACTTCTGTGTTACATGTACCAACTATTAAATGCCATTCAAGGATCATTTAGAAACATATTTTCTGTTCATTGTACATTTAAGATTATGAAATCTGATGAGTAAAAACCATTTCCTTGTTCATTTTAGACTAAAGATTCAGTTAGACCATTTATCTAGTTTATGGAAACAGCAGCAACGTAAACTACGTAAAGACATGGTTTTCGCTACCATCAATATTGTCAAAGGCTGGGATCTTAAAAAGGTAATTCACATGGATTTGTGACTAGTTCTTTCTGTTGAATAAAGGTGTTGACTTTAGTAGATTTTAATGATTAATAGAATTGCCATAGAGGATTTAACCCAGGGGCCACAAACATTTGTTTATTCTTACAAAAGGTTTTTCCTCGAATTTGAAGCGGCTGTTACAAGTTCCTAAATGATTGTATCAAAGAAAAATGATTTAAAGTAAATCTATTTCTTGGGGCGCAGTGTTTCTGGCATTATCATATTAACCTGAACTTGGCTTGAGAAATTTGTTGTAGCTATAGTCAGTGAGGGCCTATATGACTTGATATTGAAATATTTAAGTTGATATTTTTTTGGTGCATGTCATAGCATCAATGTCTTTTGATCTTAAATAATAATAGATCTAATCCATTTAACTAACTAAATGGTTGTCTGCTTTCAAGGGTGCAGGCTTCTAGAAGCCAATGAGATAACTTTAACTTCATATTTGACCTTTTCTTTAATAGTTCTGTGCTATGGATTCTGGACAAAGAGAAGCAATATGGAGAGCATTAAATGATGATGCTCATAAACTATTGGCTGATTTAGCCTCAGATGATATGGACAAACCAAGGTTAAAGAAAGAATTAGAATTATGTAATAAGATATTTTTAGATTTATCAGCCCAAGCAGCAGCACTAGGTAAGGCTTTTGAAATCAATTAAAATGATTTAGATAAATATAACTTATAATCTGGTATCTGGTAAAATTTCAAGTCGTTTTTTTTTTATATATTTAGGACAATTAATTTTTTGCCTAAGTATCCTTTGTGAAACACTAAAGCCACATCAAATTTCAAGTTAAATATTATTATATGATTTTAGAAGCCCAGCAGAGTAGATCATCGGCTGAAAATTTAATTCAACAATTAGATGGCATCAATAGAAATTTAGGATTGTGTGATCAACAATTGTCATCTTTGTTACATAAACCTGTACCACAGAGTAGAGTAGCTATACAAGATGCCTTCCAATCATATAGGGTAAGTAAATCTTAATTCTACTTATTCTTATGCAATTACTATAAAACGAGCAAGAAATGTCAGTTTGACTGTGAATTCTACTAAAAAAACAGGCAATGCTACTGCTGTATTTAAACCAACAGCTAACATGCATATCTTATTCTATTGAAAAAATTAAATTGCTACATATTCTTTGTACTACGGTCATCACAATTATTTAGATTGTTAATATCCATTCAAAATCCTTATTGTGTATATATAAAAAAAATGTGACAAACGTTTAAAGTTTCATGAGCAATTTTGTTGTTGAATGGTTTTTGATTTGGGGTAAGGGAGGGATTGATTCTCTCAGATGTTCAGGCCTAGGATGGAACAAATATTTTACTGAGAAATGGGGATCTGGATTGCTTTTAGTTTGCTATGAACAAGGTTGATATTTAAGTTCTAATTCAAAAGTGTCTAGTGTTTTCATCTGATTTAAATCAAATTTGATGTTAGGCCGTGCAAAGTAAATTGTCTGTTTTACAGGCCTTTTTTTTTAAAAAATGGGGCGAGAGGGCAAAATTAATTATTTATTATTTATAAGCGCTTTTTTAAATTTGGCACCAGAAGAAATCGGAGCGAGCGAAGCTATTTATTATTTATTTCCACAAATTTAAAAAATAGATTTATATCACCATTCAGATGCAACTATCAGATGTTTTTGGGGTTTGAATGATAATAGTTGATAGAAATAACAGAACTTTTTTACCTTTCAACTTCACATAAACGTAATCATTCCAAGATATCTACTACCTCTGACAATGATGCACTTAGGGTGCATCAGGGCTGATAATATTATGTCAAGACAATGTTATTCTACTACAGTACTAATCCATTTCTATCTATCTGTAAACTGTATTTTAAAACGCCATTGTATGGTAATAATAATTATTATTGGAAATTTTGGAACAAATTGTCATACATCACATCACATGACAAGAACAAAACAATCTGATTAGATCGAACTTCTATTTTAATAATCTAGGCCTATGTCACAAATGCCGATTTTTTCGATAACTCGTACTAACGGAGTACTTCCGGTTTTAACTTGAGAAAAGCGGAATGTGTTGAATGATACCTATAATGAGAAAATCGATCGTATTCGCACGTATAAAATTCGTATTCGTTGTATTCATTTTTCCATAAATATTAACTTTTTCAAATCAATAGCAGAAAAAAACCCGGTGCATTCTTTTACTTGTAATTGTAACTGGTCTCAATTTGTTCCACCATTATTATCCAGAAACGAAATCATCAAGATTAAGATTAATTTAATGTTTGGATTGTCCTCAAGAAAGTGTGAATAATTTTCAAAATTGTGCTTCCTTCAGCAAATAATTGTATTTTCGAACGTTAAATTGTATCAGAATCAATTTCAGTATAAAGTTGTAGAAGAAAATCTTTTTATCGGTGATGAAAAACGCATTCTAAGCCACTTCCGGTTTTTCGTTAAACGTCAAGGGAGATAATTATGGTTAAAAATATTTTCGGGAACGGGGAAATAACTCTATTTTACACATAATTTTGAAGACGCGCGCGCATTATTTATTAATTATTCCAAAATGTCAATAAATAGTTTTGGAGCGCGGGGTATTTTACCAAAGCGCGCAGGGCCTGTAAAACAGACAATTTACTTTGTACGGCCTTATCATGTGTATTAGTGAGATCTTGGACCAGGCCCAAAATGTGGCCCTAATAATATTGAAGTTTCAACCTGTGTTTATACTTTAGTTGGCATATCTTGCTAATCAGCCACTGTCTTTTGCCAGTAAGGGTTATTGAAATGGTCATCATAATCTCACTCAGATTTATATTTATCATATTTAACACTTTTATATTACAAGTTGTTCTGTATGTTAATATTTTTATTTCAGGATTTTGAGAAAAGATTAGACAATCAAGAACGTGAAATAGAGTCTGTTCAGAAAGCTTATGTTACAGTCACACCCAAGTCACAGCTAGTTGAGTCCAAACTTAATCTGGTTGTACAGAAATGTGGAGAATTGAAAGCCATTTCACATGTTTATGTACAAAGGTTAGGACTATTTACACTTCTGTTGGTTTGAAAATAATAATCTTATAGATTTTTACATATGAAAATGAAATGAGGAAATATATGGTCATTTTAGAATTTCTTTGGAATTATTATTTCTGACTGATGCTTGAAAATTTGGACAGCCGGCAAAAATGACATGAAAACAAACTGAAGTAGCAATGACTTACTTACTGTTCATGTTTTATTTTAGATTAAAGACAGCTGAATCTGTTGTATCTGGTTTAGATGATGTGAAACAGATTGTATCAGACTATGAGATCACTTTAACATCACATGATAATATGACATCAGACCTCAATATTCTTAGTGATCAACAAGAAGAACTTCGGGTAAGATCTCTAGTGTAGAATACATGGAAAGTCAGGCTTATATACATTCTTTAGAACGTAGGTTTTAAGCATTAAATATATCAGACTGTTTACTGATTACAGACAAGCTATTCACACCAAATAAAGGCATGGAAGTTTTCAACCATTCAAATTATTAACAGCATGATTTTATCTGGAATGGATGAGAGATTCCCCTGTATAAATTATCAAAGACGATTTTTACATGTTTCTTACCACTGATACTGTAAAAATATCTACCATTTTACAGGAGATCCAATCCTCTATACAGCAGCAGCAGCCTAAAATGGATCAACTGAGGAAAGATTGTGGATCATTAAGAACATTAGTAGAGAATAGTAGACAAACTACAATGAGACATCATGATGTTGAATCTGTAGAGAAAGATGTTAAAGAATTGGGTAATAGATGGGACAATGTCTGTATACAAGTTGTAGAAAGGTGAGTTCTTCAGGGAAAGTAAGGTATAAAAATAGGCTTTTAGCTAGGTTGTGATTATGAAAATATATAAAACTGTGAATCATCAACCCTCGTGTTTCATTTTGCATTTTTGTGAGTTTTTATACTTAAAAACTTTGCAATTCATTTTGTCTTGTCTGTAAAAAAAAGATGGCTTTGTTGACTTTCTTAATTCTTAACACATCTATTTAAAGAAAAAGAAAACAAGATAAAATGAAATATGTTACTATTTTTTAGGTTAAGAAGTATTGATGCTTCCCAAGATTTATTATCTGTGTATCATAACGGTATTCAGAGTGAACAGAAGTGGGTTGATCAGATGGAATCAAAGATCAACTCCCATCCACCTTTAACTGGAGATGTAGTTGATGCTAAACAACAGCTAGAACCAACTATGGTAGGCCATTATTTATTTATATTCTGAGTTGTTTTACATGTAAAATGAAGATGATCCCTATTGATTTTCGTAATGATCTGATAATTTCTCACCAAAATATTGTGTCTGACTTACAGTTGTATAACAATCTATATTGTTGATGATGGATTAAGATTTGAACAAAAAACTGCAGGGAATATAATGGTATAACACACTTCCTAAATAAAAAGTAATATAGTTCAGTTCCACATAAGATTGTCTTGAAGCTGTACTTATTGTTATTAAAGAAATTTATTTATTTATTCTCTTGTGTTTGTTTTAGATGATGATTTAAAATAATAAAATTTGAAATTTTCTGTCACTGATGGCCTTTGTATAAAATGACTCTAGATATTGAAAGATATTAGTTTGTGCTATGTTTTCTTATTGTACCAACCGCTTTCTATTTTGATAATTATTGCATTCAACATTTTTTTTTAGACTGTTTATAATTCACTTGGTGAAAGAAGACATCAAATAGAGAATGTAAATAGGCTAGGCGGACAATATATACGTGAAGCTAAGGTATGTTGCACAAGTGAATTCATTAAAAGATGTATATGGTATAAGTACATACTGTACCATGAACATTTTTTATGATAAATTATTTTGTATATTATTTGATGCCTTAATCACTTTTTTGTTTTTAGATTTTTTCACCAGCATGAATTTGATGTGATGCATGCTTATAATGTGAAATTTTCTGTCACGCTTTATATTTTTATTTATACGCACAGTGCAGAATCCCAGATTGCAACAAATACCCACTTCACCACCTAGCCTGCTGGCATGTGCAGATTTTGTTTTGTCAGCATTTTGTGTTTCATATTTCATTTGTCCTGTCTTTTTTTTTTTAACCCAATGGGTTGCAATAAAAAGTTGTCTTTTATATTTTTGTGTTATTCATGAATTTTTCATCCCTTTTTCCTAACCCACTAACTACTTTATTTTTTTCCTGTTTTTATTTCTCCAATTCTTCTGGATACAAATTAATGAGATTTTTCTGTGAATTAACCTAAAATAATACCATAGTAAACATAGATCATATGGCAATTTAGAGATAATAATGCTGTGATTTAGAAGTTTTATTTTAAATTAGAAGTATTTAGAAATTAACAATTTTTAGACTGAATAAGTTCATCATTATGCCCTTAACAATTTTGCTACTTTTTTTATTTTTCACTGCTAACCCTGCCCTATTGTTTGATATATTTATCCTCAATTTTTATTTCTGTTTGAATGCTATGAATTTTTAATGTTTCACTTCATTTCCTTTATTTTTTGCCAGCTAATGAAAAATTTAGTTTGCAGAAATTTTTGAGTTGAGGCTTTTGTTGAACACAAACACCTATTTGTGTATACAATTTGCGGCCATTTTTTGCCATTATTTTGTTGCACAGTTCTGCACAGCTTGTACCTACCCCCTTGTTTGCTTTGATTCGTCTGCTTGTACCAAGGGCCCTGTACCCTCAGTAGTAAGTAAATTTTTACTTGTGAAGAGGTACCATTTCACTTCTGAAACAACCCAAACTCCCAAATTTGTTTTTTTAATACTTGAAGAAAGATAATACCTGAATCAAAACTTCTGATTTTGGTTTAGTTTGTAATTTATCCACAATGGAAATAGAGATTGTCCTCAAACAGCTTATAGATCTTAACCCTTTTAACTTGACTTGCCCCTCTTCCAACCAACAATTTTATTGTCATATACTTAAGTTAGATGTATAAAACTTTTAAAATTAGTCTAGATTATATTGTATTTGAATTATGCCCTGTGTTCAATGGGTTAATTTCAGCTTTACATACCATTTATTGGTCCTTATAAGATTTAATTGACTTCTTCACAAACTGCCAATTACTGCTTTTCAATTTCGATATTAAGTTCTATCAGCTGTTAAGAGAAAATAACTATTCTGAATTCATAGGATAAAATTTGTGGCCTAATAGTCAGATGGTACCTCAGTCATTTCTTAATACCCAAAAATGATTTAGACAGTTTACAAATAATTTGGAGATGCCTATGCTTTAAAGACCTAGGTTTACAAGAAATAAAACTCTCAACTTTATCATTTTGTCCAAAATTAGAAAAGTTTGTGTTCAAAGCATCTTTATGTTAATGTTGTAATGCATGCCTGCTTTATCTGTTGCTCTGCCTACAGCTTTTAATTGTTTTGAACAGAATTAATATTGCATGGTTTGTTGCTACATAGTTGCAAGTCTCTACCTAATACTAATAAGACTAATTAATCTGTCTTTGTAGTGTTTCACTTCATCATCCCATTGGAATCTGCCATCATTGCATTATTATATGATAGAATCCATAGAATGTTATTGTTTCTGGCATTTAATAAAGCATCATATCATCAATATTTTTTTTACTAAATTTGGAAATTTTCCAGAATTTAATTGTAACAAAGTTCATATTTTGATTGAAATGAGGCCAATGAAATCAATATGAATCAATATGTATTCCAAATCATCAAGAAAATCACTACCGGTACAAGATGTCTTAGAATCAATGAAGTATCATGATAGTCCCTCTGAATTTCTCTCATGAAATTCATGTTTGTCCCAGATCCTATTGTCTATTGTCTTGTATAATTAACTGTATGATTGATTATACATTGTAAAATTTGTTGCATGTTTCATATATTTATACATATTGTAATGCTTTGATATACAGAAAACTCTTTGTTTTAAAGGGTAACAGTGTGCCATTTTTCCAGGTTGACTTTAGTTTTTGAATTTATGTAAATAATCTTCAAAAGTATAAGATGGGGCAAAAATTGCATAATTTGTTCAAAAGTACCTCAAACTTTATTTTCTATTTCTACATATATTATGTCTGTTTTATGTACAGCAAATCTTAAGACGATTTGAGCTTTCAAGCCCTCATAATTCTTGACACACAACTCAAATTTCGACATTGAGCTGTGAATGCTGTTACTGATAAGCATTGCTGAAAAAAACTTGTTTCTGAAACTTAAATAAAATGGCGAACCTGTCCCTTTAATAATAAGTTTTTTGATAAGATAAATATTGCCTTTTATGTATAATATAATAAATACTGTCCATTATAATCACTTTCTATATGATTGAATATACAATTTTCTGGTTTGATTAAGTCCAAATTAATTTAGACCCAATGTTAATACCATGTTACAAACTTACTTATAGCTTTGTCATGAAACAAAGAACCCTTTTGTACACAAATATATTCATCAGAAAAATATTACTTGCTTCATGTATTTGCTATAATAGAACACCATTTAAAGTTTCAAAATGGAATTCTTAAGTTTAAAGTGTTTCATTTGAATTTAAAGGGAGTGTAAAAAGTTTTTCATCTAAAAAAGTTATGAATATATGGGGACAATGATACTATTAATTTGCAATTTTCAAACAGACATCTGGATCACTATAACTAAGTGTTTGATGACATCACCAATCACAATATTTGCTTGTAACAAGAAATAAGAATCTGCATAATAGATGATATTAAACACTTAGTTTTAGTGGAATTGTAGTGGAATTGAAGGAACCAAAGATGTCAGATTGAAAACCAGAATGTTGCAAATTGATGTTGTAATGACATAGAAAATTTAGAAAACCTTTAATATAATTGTAATATTTTCTTTAAATCTTTTTATAAGACTTAAAATGGTGTTCAGCTTCCTTATATTTTTACAATTCACACTTAAATAGATTGAACACTTATTTCTGGTTCAGCTTTTACATAACAAAAGTGTATAAGTGCTAAGAAATCAAGAAATCAAGTTGTACCAATCTGTTTATATTGTGTGAAATACTCAGTATATGTTAGCTAAATATATTCAACCTAAACTTGGGATATTCACAATAATGTATAACATCATGATGAAAACATTATAAAAGGGATTTAAATTACTTCCAATATCTATCTATTTTAAACTTAACCATAGCATGAAATATATCCAATCCTTAAAGAATTACTCCAAGTCAAATGTATTTTTTGTGTTTTTTTTTGTTTTTTTTGGAACACTGTATGATAGGTTGAGTATATTGCTTGATTGACTAATTAATGATATAAAGCACAAATCATCAGTGTATAAACCATTGTTGATTTATGTTTTTGTTTATTCACTAGTCATAATTAAACTGCGCTTAATTATACACTGCTGCACCAATCACTAATATTATTGCTTCATTAATGCGTTATACATAAATTGCTTGAACACTTAAGAAAGTATAATTTAAAAATCAGAAAGGTTTGTACAAAATTTGAATTTTATCTTTTTCAGATTTATGATAAGAGACTACGCCACTACAGGGAGAGCTTAGAAGAAATTGATGCTGCACTTGTTAAATCAATGTCTAAACGTGGCAGACATGTTGATGGTGCAGAGGTAGTGAAAACTGAATTGGATGATTTAAATGCCCGTTATATGAATTTGGTTAAATGGACTAACATGAGATTAAAGCAGATAACTGCCATTTTATCTGATGCTAATGTTCAGGTACATTGTTTCTTCATTGACAAAAGTTTTTAGAAATTGATCTGTAACGCCGTACAAAGTAAATTGTCTGTTTTACAGGCCCCGCGCGCTCCGGTAAAATACCCCGCGCTCCAAAACTATTTATTGACATTTTGGAATAATTAATAAATAATGCGCGCGCGTCTCCAAAATTGTGTGTAAAATAGAGTTATTTCCCCGTTCCCGAAATTATTTGTTAACATAATTATCTCCCTTGACGTTTAACGAAAAACCGGAAGTGGCTTAGAATGCGTTTTTCATCACCGATAAAAAGATTTTCTTCTACAACTTTAAACTGAAATTGATTCTGATACAATTTAACGTTCGAAAAAACAATTATTTGCTGAAGGAAGCACAATTATGAAAATTATTCACACTTTCGTGAGGACAATCCAGACATTAAATTAATCTTAATCTTGATAATTCGTTTCTGGATAATAATGATGGAACAAATCGAGACCCGTTTCAATTACAAGTAATAGAATGCACCGGGTTTTTTTCTGCCATTGATTTGAAAAAGTTAATATTTATGGAAAAATGGAAACGAATACAAGAAAATACGAATTTTATACGTTCGAATACGATCGATTTTCTCATTATTGGTATCACTCAACACATACCGCTTTTCTCATGTTAAAACCGGAAGTACTCCGTTAGTACCAGTTATCGAAATGAAATGAAATGAATGGAGTTTTATGTGCTACTTTTCTGCACGAGTTATCGAAAAATCGGCATTTGTAACATAATTATTAAAATAGAAGTTCGATCTAATCAGATTGTTTTGTTCTTGCCATGTGATGTATGACAATTTGTTCCAAAATTTCCAATAATAATAATTATTACCACACAATGGCATTTCAAAATATAGTTTACAGATGGATAGAAATGGATTAGTACTGTAGTAGAATAACATTGTCTTGACATAATATTATCAGCCCTGATGCACCCTAAGTGCATCATTGTCAGAGGTACCGTAGTAAATATGTTGGAATGATTATGTTTATGTGAAGTTGAAAGGTAAAAAGGTTCTGTTATTTCTATCAACTAATATCATTCAAACTCTAAAAACATCTGATAGTTGCATCTGAATGGGGATTTAAATCTATTTTTTAAATTTGTAGAAATAAATAATAAATAGCTTCGCTCGCTCAGATTTTTTCTGGTGCCAAATTTTAAAAAGCGCTTATAAATAATAAATAATAAATTCGCCCTCTCGCCCCATTTTTTTTAAAAAAAGGCCTTTAAAACAGACAATTTACTTTGCACGGCCTAACTGATTTGCTTTAAGGGGGTTGACAACCCAAAACCTATGTACAAAAAATAGGCGATTTTAACAACTTCTTTTCCACCTATCTGAATTATTTAAATATCAATGGAAAGAGGGGACTTTCAGCTATCCAAAAATATAAAATTTATTTCTTTATGACATTTCAACTTTGAGAAATAGGGTATGAAAGATGAACGAAAAAAACGTCAATTATTCCCTTAAAATTAGCATATCTACTAGACTATTTAATATAGAAGGTTGAAATTTTGCACAACGCAAGTCTACATGTATCTCTACAAAATTACGTTGGCTTTTTGGAAAATTTTGTTTTGTTCTGAAGATATTGATAGAAATCAAAATTTTGGGAGTGCATTTACGAAAAATTGAATTTTAAAAAAACTATTCATTTTATAAAAAAAAGCCAACGTAAAGTTATAGAGGACATCGTAAGCTTTAGCTGAAGCCAAAGTTTGTAAAAATCGGATAAATTGTAAGCGAGATATGCTTTTGGAAAAATGGCAGTTTTTTTCAACATTTTGCAAACACAAGTAAACCTTACGTAATTAACGATCATGTTGTTAAAAGATTTTCTTTCATGCTGTAGAAATCTTTAAGCACCTTTTAGGCATCGATATGCACCGATATCCACATAATTGGAGTGCTAAAACAATGGATTAGCACATGTCAAAACTCTTCCACCCACCAATCATAAAATTTTCTCTGTTTACATGTGACGTAATGATTTATGAGCATCAGGTGACTTCTGGATTCCCCCGATACACAAACTCTTACTTCGCGTGCCGATATTAACAATAACTGACCGGCAAACGTAGAGAATGTTTATTTAGCCGATGACGTTGTCATCACAAATGTCAACTGACAACGTAATTTGTACGTCAACATAGAGGAATACCCCGTTTTGTTCTATAAATAGATTATCTTTACGGACCGATATCTGACAAACTACTGAAGCGATTGAGCTAAAATTTTTCATACATGAGTTTTTTTCAATGTCAAAGAGAATGGATATAAACTAAATGCGTTTCTTGATTGAAATACACTTCGAACGATAAGGTTGTCAACCTCTTTAAGTAAGGAATTTTGTGGTCTGTTGTAAGTACTGAACAACACACGACCATAAGAGGCTTATACAAGATATGCTCATTATTTTGGAACAGTTTTCCTATTGTATAGCTTTAATATTTGTCCAAAAAATCATACATTGGTGATTAGGAAAAAAAAGAAATCAACAATTAAAATCTATTATTATCTGAATGACATCTGAATGATGTTTTGTACAATTGATCAAAAATAGACATAGTCAGAGTTCATAAGTGTTGAGAAAATTTCTTTGAGTGACAGTAAATATGTTCTTGGATTTTTTTTTAAGCAAGTGTCTTTATTTTTCAGTTCCAAATGGTAATAGATGATGAAATTCCACTACTTCGTACATTCCGTGCCGAGCTAGCTAAACGATCTTCCATGTTAGTTGATGATGACATGCAGGAATTCTTCCAGCAGCTTACTGATGTAGAACAAAGTCAAACAACGTATCGGTCATTTGTTAACCATTCCACTCTACAGTCTGGTTCAATAGCTACAGCCGAACTGACACCTTCTCCACGCCAATCTCATGTGATAGGATCTAGTATAGATTCCCCTATAACCTCACCTCAACTGTCTTTCCCTACGTTTCATTCCGATAGTAATATCAATACTAGACTTTCTCAAAAGATAGCCACTATCAGCAGTATATCTATGTCTACAAATGGACATGATTCAATGAGAATAGATGAGGGACCAATTAATGGACGCTATCAAACTGTATTTAGCGTAAAAAATACTGATGTATCATCCAGAGGATTGCCACTACATGTTGATTCTGTGTCTAACCCACAAACTTCACAAAAATTAACTTTAATGGAAGCTATGAATGCAGGTTTAGTGGACCTGAAAACTAAAACATTTTGTAATCCGCAGACACGAGAGAAAATGACATTGACACAAGCAGCAGTGAAAGGTTTTATTGATAAAGACTTGCATAAAAAATTAAACACATTGTGTGGAATAAGTGATCCAAGAAGTGGAAAGGAACTCACATTAATTGAGGCTATATCCAAAGGAATTTATTTACCAGCTACTAACAAACTTGTTGACTCTGCAACTGGTGAGGTGGTTAGTGTGGTTGAAGCTGTTACACGTGGCATCGTGTCTCAAAGCTGTGCTGATGCTCTGTCAGGAGAACCAGTTCGATTGACATCCATAACACATACTCAAGCTGTGTTTGCTAATTCTGAACCGTTAAGAACTGAAATGCCTTTAAGCCTAGCCCAGATTGTGAATAAAGGACTATATGATGGAAGTACTGGCAAAGTGATTGACCCAGTGTCTAATACAGAAATGACCGTTCTTCAAGCTGTTGAAAAAGGATTTATCAATCCCAGTTTTAGAGAAATTGATGACCCTAATACTGGGAACTTTATTTCTTTAACAGATGCTGTGTCTAAAGGAATAATTGATCCTGTAGCTGGTGTTTTTAAACACAAAACCACAAATCAGAAATTAAGCTTAGATCAAGCACATGTTCGAGGTTTACTCAAGATGCCTTCTCCATTAGCAGAATTAGTAACCAATGGTGATATGCTTGAGAATGGAAACATATTTGATAAGAATACTGGATTAGTACTATCTTTAAAAGAATCTGTTGAAGCAGGAGTCTTAGATGGGGAACGGAAATGTATTGTTGACCAAAGCTCAAAGGAGGTTCTGTCAGTGTCTGAAGCTATTCAGCAAAGAACCATAGATTCTCAGGGACTGTATGTACCACCAGACTCAAATGATCCAATGCCTATTCTGGATGCTGTGGATAAAGGTTACATAAAATTGGTTAGCGAAGATGTGTCTTTTTCTGTACCTGGCATTAAAGACACACTAACAGGTGAAACGGTGTCTGTTCCTGAGGCTCTTAAACGAGGGATATTGACAGAAAAAGGCACCATCCTTGACCGTAGAAGCAATCTTGAAATGGTCCTGCAAGAAGCTGCAAGGAGAAATCTAATCAGCAAACCTTTATTAGATAATTTATTAAGACCTTCATCACTTAAAGATCAGTCAGGAAGAAATATTTCTGTGCTACAAGGATTAGAAAAGGGTATCCTTGATCCTGAACAGGGCATGATCAGAGACCCCAAAACAAACAAATCAGTCACATTCCAAGAAGCAACATCTCTAGGGCTCATTAACACAGAGAACTCCATGGAAATTCTTGGGCTTATTAGTCCTTTAGTGACATCAACTACCATTCTTACCCACATTCAACAATCACCAACAGAAGTTGTAACTGCCATGACTATTTCAGAAGCTACATCAAGAGGTCTTTTGAACTCTGAAACTGGAGAATTTACTGATCCTTTGACTTCTAGAGTTATGTCCATTGAAGAAGCAATAAATAAAGGATACTTGATTTTAAGTGCTCAATGGCCAGAAACACAACATTCTCTAAATAAATCATATGATGAAATTGATAAGCTATCAAGACTAACCAAAGAAGAATCAACAAAATTCCATGGTGGTGAACCTGTTGTTGAATCTAGCTTTATGACAAGGAAAGACAATAACCAATTCTCTTTCACAGCTACTATGATTTCCAAACCAGTAGTTAATACAAAGATGATCTCTGAGACTAAGGAGATGACTGTAAAAGCTGTTGTTGACCCAAGAACTGGAAGAGAAATGAGTGTTGCTGAAGCTCAGGAACGTGGATTGATTGATATTGAAAGAGGTTTTTATAAAGATAACACGGGTAAAACTATGCCTATTGTCACTGCTGTAGAAAGGGGCTTTATTATTGCAGAGAAAGGAGTGTATGGGGACAATTTGCTAAGTGGTGAACCCATCAAAGAAACCAAATCATATTCCATAACTGGTGTCATCCATCCAAAAACAGGTAAAAGACTACAAGTTAGTCAAGCTGTTAAAGAAGGAATTCTTGACCAAGACAATGGACTGTACAATGGAGTTGACAAACTTGGCAGATCAATTCAGTTACCAATAAGTGAAGCCATTCAAAAAGGTTATGTTATTGCTGAAGATATCAGCACTACAGTATCCATGCCAGGTTCTTTACTTAGAGAAACTAAAACCTATAATTTAAAGAGTGTTAAGCACCCAAGGACTGGAAGAAGTATGTTGATTCCTTCAGCAATCGCGGAAGGAATTATTAAAGAAAATGAAGGAATCTACATCAACACTCTTACTGGTGAGAAACTACCAATACATGAGGCTATTGAAAAGGGGTACATTGAAGCAGAACTGGTATCAGTCTTGTCTAATACAGAAGGGGATGTGAACAAGATCACTACCACTAAGTTGACGACTTTATCAGTGACAGCTGTAGTGGACCCAAGAAATGGTAAACTTATAACAGTTACTAAAGCTATTGAAGATGGTATTTTAGACAATGGTAGAGGAATTTACAAAGATATAGTCAGTGGTGAAACCATGCCAATTAATGATGCCATTGAGAAGAAGCTTGTACTTACTGAATCTGCAGAGTCTAGAGATAGTGATAATGAATCAGAAGCATCGTCTATAAACAGTATTCACATCACTGAAGAACAAGAAGAATACCAGTCCACTTTTGTAGAAGAAGTTTCTTCAGAGACCATGTCAATTAGCATTAACAGCGTTGTTGACCCTGTTACACATGAATTGGTATCGTATGATACTGCCATAGACAGAGGTATTATAGACATCAATAAAGGAGTGTATTTGAATGCCAAGAATGGCGAACAAATGACCATCAACAATGCATTAGAAAAAGGTTTAATCAAAGGAGAGGTGACATCTAAGATGAAGGAAGAAGAGACCTTTCATAGTGCTGTGGTCACAGATACACCAACTCTTAGCATGAAGAATATAACTTCTGTTATTGACCCTAGAACTGGAGATGCTATATCCCTCAAAAAAGCTATAAAAGAAGGTTATATCAATGTTGATAATGAGACTTTTTGGAATACACGCACTGGAGAAGAATTAGATTTTGATGAGGCTCTACGTCTTGGTTTCATCCAAACTTCAAAACACTCAGATGCTGCTGAATTAGAAAAATCAGTTGACTATTCAGAAGAAGAACTTGATCCCACAATATTACTGTCCAAGAGTTTTGACTCTGAAAAGCCCTGGTCAAATGTAGACATCAGAGTAGAAAAATCAGTAATGGAAGGAGCAAGAGATTCTACTTTAGCTACAGAAGTTCTTCACTATTCAACAGATGTAGAGACACCAGTTAAAAAATTACCAAAAGAGACCTTTCCTTCAACATATTCAAACCAAGATTTCAGAACACCATTAAATCTTATTGATGCTGTCAACAGGGGAATATTTTCAGAGTACTCTGGAAAGTATGCCAACCCAAACACTGGAAAACCATTCACGCTTTATGAAGGATTGACAAACAACTTGATTGACAAGTATTTGGTAACAGTGATGGACACAAAGAGTGGAGAGAGAGTGCCATTAGAGAGAGCTGTACAAATAGGTCTCATAGATGGATCAACAAGTGAAGTTATGGACAAAGCCACAAGGAAACGTATGTCACTGCCAGAAGCCATATCAAGAAATATTGTTCAAAATATTGTCGACACAGAGTCTGGAATGGTTACTGACATTAAATCTGGTCATCAGATTCCATTAAATCAAGCTATTGCTGAAGGAGACATACCATCAGAATCTATATCTATATTTGACAAAAGTTCTGGAGAACATGTATCAATGGATGTTGCATACAGAAAAGGATTAGTTGATAGGAAGGGAAATGTTCAAGACCCAAGCAGAGGAACACAAATGAGTGCCCAAGAAGCTATTAAATTTGGATTAATGGCTGTAGTTGGAGCCCCCTTGATAGCTGGTAAAATGGTTGTTGATGCTGTGAGAGGTGATCCGGATCATACAGTTGTTACAAGAAGATCTAAGTCACCTGCCAGATCAAAGTCACCAGCCAGATCAAAGTCACCAGCAAGGCCAAAATCACCTACTTCTCACAGAATATTTAATGGCAACAATGAAGAAGTGGTGAAGCCTTCCACTACTATCATATATGCTAAATCTGGTGACAATATACAGCCTTCTAAACCCTCTGATTGGAATACCGACTATGAGGAAAGTTTTCCATTTGAAAGCGACAACTGTATACCACCGGTAAGTCCTTATGTAGACCAGTCTCTAGGATCTGCCACCTTTTCCTCCACATCTAAAACTTGGTCTCAAAGTTCCGAGATGTCTCCCATGGTGAAGGGTTTTCAGCATGTTCCTTCTTTGATAATACCAACCAATATTGGTGTTTCATCCCCTCTCTCCAGCTCTTTTCCCACATTTTCCTCTAGTGATATAGATGTAGATTGGAAGTCAAAAATTGTTACAATTAAGTCCACTGGTGAAGTTCTGAGTGTTACAGATGCTGTCCAAAAAGGTTACTTGAATTCAGATGTTCTAGAAAACATAGCCCAAAACGCTGGTTTGCAAAAAAGTCAAGACATTAAAATAGATTGGGATGCTGGAACAATAGCAGACATTCACTCTGGACAGAAATTTACCATAGAAGAATCATGTGAAAGGGGCTTGATAGACAAACCAACAGCCTCTACTTTATTAGCTATCACTGGTGATTTTCCTGGTACTTCTTCTTCAAGACAGACTACTAGGACTGTTACCACTGATTTTAAACAGTCAACTGGTGGATCTGTCACTGTTAACCAAACATTATTATCAACAAACTATCAAAATGACTTGTCTCAAGGCACCACAATAATTAAACATGTAGCAAACTATCCAAAAATATCATTAAATCAATTGGTTGCAGAAAACCCTGCAGTAGCTGCTACAGGAAAAATTATAGATCCTTACACAGGCAGAAGAATGTCAATTAAAGAAGCTATGGAAAGTGATGTAATTGATGGTCTTAAATCAATTGTTGTTGATCCAAACAGTGGTGAAAGAATTACACTCCAAGATGCCATAGAAAGGAATATTGTGGATACCAAATCTGGTCATTTTAGTCATGGTGGCACAGACGAAAAGATAACTCTACAGGAAGCATACATAGAGGGTTTAATACCTGAAATTGACATCAACTCGAGCACATTATCTTCAAGTGGTGTTGATACTGCTGGCTACCTAAAGAAGGTGGTAACCAAAATGGAAAAAATTCGTCCAGAGATTACGCTTGAACAAGCTTACCAACAAGGTCTTATAGATGTTAGCAGTGGTACATTTACTGAACCTTCAACGGGACATATATTACCAATTGCTTCCGCCATACAAAGTGGGTGTATTATTTCTGGTCATCAAGAATCAAAATCAAATGTGCATCATACCATACAACAATCTAAGCAAGTAGGTGTTGTTCATAGGAACAAGAACAATAGCTCAGCTGATCCTATGAACAGACTCTCATTTGCTGAAGCCTTAAACCAAGGATATATTGACTTGCATGATAAGAAATATACAGATCCAAACACTGGGAATAGAATTGCTATCTTGGATGCTGTTCAGCAACAACTTCTTGATACATCAAAACCTTTAGATCAGTCCCATGGTTCAAGAAGTTCTCAAACTGCTATAGATGAAGGCTTACTTGATGAAAAGAGCAAGAGAATTATTGATCCACAAACCGGAAAAAATGTTACCTTCAAAGAAGCTATAAACACTGGTATAATTGATAGTAAATACTCATTTTATGACGTCAGAGCAGGTGAAGTTTTTAATTTGCGAGAAGGAATGGAAAAGGGCAAGATTGATTCGACTACTGGTGAATTTATTGGTGGTTCAACTCGCCAATCATTAAAAGACGCTGCTAAATTTGGTGCCTTGGCAGTAATTGGAGCCCCTGTCTTGGCTGGTATAGCTGTTAAAGATGGAGTGATGTCAGCAGTCCAAAAAGCAAGATATAGGAAACCAGATAGAGAAACTGTCTCCTTTCAAGCTACAACTGTAAAGCAGATATCACCAAAGACTCTGGAAATCACAGATATGACACAATCTGCTCCTGCTGTCGATTCTAATTTAGATGCTGTCAACATGATGGAAGCTGTGTCTGGAGGTTTTCTAAATACAAAAACAGGATATTATAAAATACCTAGTACTGGCCAAGAAGTACCTTTGATGGTTGCAGTTGAAAAGGGTTTTATTAAAAACAACTCTGTTTTGATAAAGGATCCAGATTCACACAGGACTTATGATCTCAAAGAAGCTTATCAGCAAAACATAATTGATGCAACAGGTCATCTGAAAGGTGAAAGAGGTCAAGCCAGATCTGTGGATCAGTTAATCAAGGATGGAACTATTGTTGAAGTCAATCCTGAAAATCCAGCAATATTGAAAACATTCAGCAAGTCCACCAGTCTTGTAGATATAGAATCTGTCCGTGATCCAAGGACATCAGTTCTTATTAGTTTGGATTCAGCAATACACCAAGGAATAGTTAAACCTGAAAAGAACCAATATCTAGATCCATCATCAGGGTTAATATTACCAATAACTGATGCATTAGAGAAAGGACTTATTAAAGGATCTGTAACAGAGTGTGTTATGACCAAAGAAGGAAAGACAAAACAAGGATTTATTGCTGAAGTTGCTGTAACTGAAAAGAAAAGTTTACTGGTTCAATCCATTAGAGATCCCATGACTGGAAGAGACTTATCATTACCAGAAGCAGTACACATGGGTATTATCAGCAAAGATGGTAGCAAATATTTTGATGCAACTACAAATACTGTAATGCCTATTGAATCTGCAATAAAGAACAACTTAATGGTTGCCAGAGAAGTCTCAGCTGAACGAGAAACCAGTGAACGTTATACCAAATCTTTCGAGGACACTTTGACTCAGACCAAATCATTCCAAGTTCAATCGGTGATAGATCCAGTATCAGGACAACAACTATCTGTTCCAGAAGCAATAAACAAAAACGTTCTTGATGTACTTGGTGGTTGTGTGAAAAACAAGAGAACGGGCGAAACAGTGGCCATTTCCGACGCACTTAAAGAGGGACTTCTTATTGCAAATGAAACATCCCTCTCCCCAAAATCTGATTCAGCCTCTAAAAGACAATCTGTATATGATCCTGGCAGTGATGATTTCTTGAATTGGAAAGAAGCTGTTGACAAAGGACTTTTAAATGTATCTACTGGAACGTATAAGATTTCTGATTCTGAATCCATGTCCATAATTCAAGGCGTAAAACAAGGCTTGATTCAAACTGACACTCTAAATCAAGATATGACAGCTGCACAAAGAAGAAAATCTTATGATATAACAGCTGTCTTTGATTCAATGAAAGGGAGAAATGTTTCAGTCAATGAAGCTGTGGATACCGGTCTTTTGAATCTACAAACTGGTACATACAATGATCCACAAAAAGCTGAAATTTTTAGTGTTCAAGAAGCCTTTAAGAGAGGTCTCATAAGAGGTTCATCAACTGAATTTGTTCCACAACATGAACAACCCGAAGAAACAATACCGATTAAAAACCTTGTTGACACCAAGACAAAAGAAATTATTTCAATAGATCAAGCTATTGGAAGAGGTATAATAGATAAAAATTGTACCAAGTACCTCGATCCACTAACAGGCGAATCAAGTAGTGTTTTTGATGCTGTAAGGAGTGGAATTATAGCTGTTGATGAGACTTCAGAAATACCAATTTTGACGTCCGTAGTCCAGAAATCAATGAATATTACTTCTGTTATAGATCCAGCAAGTGGACAAGAACTTCCTCTAGCAAAAGCCATTGAGAAAGCAGTGTTTGATCCTGAAAAAGGCTTAGTCATCAACCAAAAAACTGGGGATAAAATAGATGTTGAAACAGCTGTTCAAAAAGGTTTGATATCAGCAAATACAGAAGAAGGACAAAGACCACAGGAGTTTGCAGTAGTGAAAGGATTCATTGTCACCTCAGTTAAAGACCCCTCAACTATGCAAGACTTATCAATAAGCAATGCGGTAAAACAAGGCCTACTGGATACCAAACATGGTCAGTTTTATGATACCAAGACAAAGAAAGTCCTTACATTGCAAGAAGCAGCAGATAGAGGATACTTGGATGCCAAAGATGCATCAAAAACTGGTGTGTCGGATAAAAAGAGACAAGATTCCATGCAGATCAATGTCACCTCCGTCATTGATACAACAACTTGTAAACAAATTGGACTAGAAGAAGCTATTGATAAGGGTCTTGTTGATAGAAATGTCACAATTTTCACTGACTATAAGAAAGGAGAGAAGATGAGTATTGAACGAGCAATGAAATCTGGACTTGTGTCTGGATCTATTCAGACTATCAGTACTACACAAACCACTGTCACCAACAACAAATCTTCATTGACTCATGATGTAACTGGTGTAATTGATACTTCAAATGGGAATAAAATTTCTATAGAACAAGCTTTGTCAGCAGGCATTGTTGATCCAAATGGACAATTTACTGACACAAGAAGAGGAATTCATATGTCAATCAGTGAAGCCATGAAACAAGGTCTTGTATTTTCAGATATTATTAAATCAACAAGTGCTACAACTCCAAAACAGTTGAAATCAACTATGTCTTTTGAGAAAGCACTATATGGAGGATATATTGATACAAAAACTGGAGCCTTTAACAACCCTGTCAACAAACAACAATACAGTGTAGATGAAGCTGTCAGAGTTGGCCTTCTTGTAGATGAAAATGGACAACCTTTTCGTTATGGAGGAATTTCCAGGAAGGGAATAACTTACAGTTTTGCTAATGCCTTACAAGTGGGACTGATTGATCCTTCAAATGCCCTATTTTGGGACTCTGTGACTGATAACAATATCAGTATCAAAGATGCTTTAAATCGAGGATTACTGTCACCTATAGCAGGAAATTTAGGCGGTAGATCTGATGGTGAATCAGTTGTTATATTGAAATCTGGATCTACTTCCATGCCAGTTGACAGTATTAAAATTATGGATCTTTCTTCAGAGTTGTCTGTCAGTGATGCTAAAGAAAAAGGACTTGTGTCAGTGGTTTCATCAGTATCCAAACCAACAGTCACTGATGCATTTGTGAGTGGACTTATTGACAAAGATACTGGTAATTATCATGATCCTGCCACTGGAAATGTCATTTCCATTGATGAAGCAGTTTTGTGTGGTTTTTTATCAATTGAAAAATCATCCACTAATGGACACACAGATTCACCAGTGCCAGAAGAAACAAAATCACTGACAACTGCCATTTTAGATGGTAACATTGATACTGACAAAGGTACATACACAGATGAAAATTTAGGAACTAGCATAACAGTTATTGAAGCACTCCACAAAGGCTTAATAATCCCCTCAATGAAATCTGATGGCTTATCAAAAGAAAATGTACAACTGAAAGATGAAATTACAGTAATAACTGAGGGTTCTCCATTCAAACCAAAGAAGGAAGTTGTTGTCAAACATGGAAAAGTTGTATCCAAGACAGAGACAGAAATTATCGTGACCACCGGAAGTGCAACATACACTACAAAACCAGGGTTTTCTATGAGTTCTACAGGACATGTTATTAACCTTTCTACTGGTCAGCGTATGTCTATTCCAGAAGCTATCGGTGCTGGTATTATTGATACTGAAGAAGTGAGTGGTGCTGGGGAGGTTCAGGTAACAGGAAGTGTGATTCCTCCTGACCTCAACAGTTCCTCATCAGGAGTGATGGGTATTAATGTAAGTTATAGTTTACAGAATCTTCTAGTACCTGCATGATGCCAATTTTAGTCTCACTTCCTGCCATTCTTGCACTTTTTAATGTTATTCATACTTTTCACAGCTATTCAGTTATCAACTTTGTTTTTTTTCTATGAAAATGATTTTTTTATTATCATGTCTCTTTGGTAAGTAATATCTGCTTTAAATTTTGAAATTCCAAAGTTATATAATTGCTTGTTCAAAACTATATTAAATTCATACTTTAGTTTGCTTAATCAAAATCCTCATAATTCATTCCCCCCAAAAAAAGATTTATTACTGAGTAATTTTTTTTAGACAAATAAAGATAAACTTTCCACCACTGACAAAAAAAGTTGCCATTCACAAGATAATGCTGTATTGTTAGATGGAGCTTATTATAATAATGGACTGATGAGAGTGATTGGTAAAGAAACAATAGATGATTCAGTGACTGTGTTAAATCCTCATACTACATCTAAGTCTACTGGAAACATACCCACTCATTTTACAACTAGTTCCTCTTCACCTTTAGACCATTCTAATCTTTATATGGACTTTCAATCAATTTCAAAATCTAATATCATTAAAGAGGCCATAAACAAAAATACAAATATTTCAAAAGATGAAGCATCATCCATATTGCAGACAGATAAAGTTTTAGTACAACACAATGCTGCAAATGAAATGAGGACTGTTACAAACAGTGTTATGGAGGAAAATGATATTGTTTTAAACTCCAATGATATTCAGAAGAATAATTATGATTCTATAGATGGTCTATCGGTTATTCCCACAGAAGTGTTACTCGAACAAGTTTGTATTTTACAACATGACAATGTTACTGACTGTAAAAAATTAAATGGAAATTCATCTCAAGTGACCATAGAGAATGACCAGTTATACTCCTTTACAAAGAATCTAATATTGAACTTTTGGGATAGAGACGCTTGTAAATTGATCAATCCCAAAACTGGTAAGAAGCTAACTATTGACGATGCAATCTCTTCTGGAATAGTTCCTTACAACATCCATATCAAACAGTTTGGAGCTGAGATGATCACCTTAAGTCATGCTTTGGAATCAGGTCAATTAGACAGAAAGACTGGTTCTGTTATAGACATGAACACTGGCAATGTGCTCTCCTTCATTGATGCACTTGATTGTGACTTAGCTTTGATAAGCCGAATCAGTGATGTTGCTGTTATTGAAAATCTGTCTGACATTGTTAGGAAAGAATTGGGTGAAGGACTTTTCAAGCTCATAGCTGATAATCAGATTACAGTTTCAATGAAAATTTTAGATAGAAGAACTGGTCGCAAGTTGTCTCTACCCAGTGGCATTAAGCATTCTTTACTGTCAATGGAAACTGCAAATATCAAGGATACAGTGTCAGGAAAATGGATGACTTGGAATGAAGCCAAGCAGCTTGGTCTTGTTTATGAAAATAAACCTATTACTCTTCACCGCTCTGTAAAATCTCATGTCTACAATGAATTGTTGGAAAGATTTTGTGAACCAGGTAGCTTTGCAAAACATGTTACTCTTGATGAGATGTTGCGGAAAGGTCATATCAAAAGCTCAGAAGAAGAAATCTTCAGTTTTGAGGATGGACACTGGATTTCTGTTGTTGAAGCCATAGAAAAAGATGTACTTGATCCAGTTAGAGCTAGATATTTTCATAAGAAACTAGGAAAACGAATTGCCTTACATGATGCTGTTGAGGCTGGACTTATTGATGAATCAAACACAAAGAATCTGGCAAAGTGTGTGACTTTGGTTAATGGAAATGATGAACTTTCATTGACTAAAATTTCAAATAAAGTGTTCCCAGTGAATGTTTTTGAGGCATTGAAATACAAAATTATTGATCCAATAACTAGTGAAATCACCCAAAGCAACCAATCAAAGATCAACTTTATGGAGGCTGTTGATAAGAAAGATATTTTGATAGATAATTGTTACATTGTGGACCGGAATACTGGTTTGGTGTATTCTTTTACAGAATCAATTAATCTTGGTTTAGTAGATAAAGATACTGGTAGTGTTTATGATACATTCACTGGAGATAAATTAAGTTTTGTTCATGCCTTTCAACATGGTCTTATTCAAAAGTCACCACATCCTTATCTCCCTTTGATAATAGCATCACAGATCGGAGTATTTGACCCTGATGAAAAGTGTGTTGTCCATCCTGTTTCCAAGAAAACTATGTCATTAACCAGTGCTCTAGCAGAAGGAATAATTGACCCAGCTTCAATGTTGAAGACACCAGACCATGAGAAAATAACCTTACAAGAAGCTGTAACCCATGGAATTTTAGATGTAGAAACCTTAAAACTAGAGTTTAGCACTGGTAGGAGGGTGTCACTATCTCAAAGCATCGGATTGAAACGAATGACCCCTAGATCATCAATAGATTTTGGAAGTCAAAAATCAAGTTTGACCTTAGATGAAGCAATCAGCACTGGCTTGTATGACCCTATATCCAATTCTTTAATGAAAGACGACAAGTTATATTCTTTACCTGAAGCTTTAAAAGAAGGACTGATTCACACAGATTCACTTGTACGGGATCCTTTTGGTGGAGATATTCTTACATTAGCTGAAGCATTGGATAAAAGGATTATTGATGCTGAATCTGGTAAAATGTTTGATTCTAACTGGCAACCTATAGCCTTAAACTTTGCATTCGAAAAAGGCCTAGTCTTGCGCTCAAAGGCACCTTTAAACCTATCACTTTCTGAAACTCTTGATGAAGGGTTATTCAATATTTCATCAAATAGGTTTATTGATCCAGATACAAGTTGTGAAATTGACTTAAGCAGTGCCCTAGATCTAGGACTTCTGGATGGGAATCTCATTAAGGTGAGGAACACAAGCACTGGAGAAGTTGTAGCATTTAAAGATGCAGTTAAATCAGGTCTATTAGATCCAAAAACTGGACTATGTTTAAATGCATCGGACGGGGATCAGTTTACAATAATTGATGGTATGGATAAAGGTATTATCTTGGATTCGTCCAGTCAACCAGCTGTCAGCCTTCAAGAAGCTATAGATGAGGGAATTTTAGATCCATCCTCTTGTAGCTTTAGAGATCCAGTTTGCGGCTTTAATCTTCAATTGGAAGGGGCAATGGAAGCTGGCCTTTTAGACAAAAACTCTGTTTTAGTGAGAAATGTTGTAAATGAAACGATTTTAACTTTAGAAGGAGCTATTTCTCAAGGTATTCTCAGTTCAAAGGATGGAACATTCATAATGCCAAATCAGGATATTTTGTCGTTTGCTGAAGCTATGGAAAAAGGGATTATCTTCTCTGATGTGATTGTCAATGAAAAATCACTAATGGAATTGGTTCGCCAAGGCTTGTACAATGATGAAATAGGAAAGTTTACTGAACCATCTACTGGTAGAACAAGAACTTTACAAGATATTGTTAAGGATGACCTCCTAGATACAGCCACAGTAAGGATTCTAGATAATAGTACTAAAGAAGTCTTAACATTTGAAAATGCTCAAGAAAAACAGATTTTAGATATGAAACTTTCAGTTATTGTTGATACTGCAACAAACGAGATGTTAAGTCTGAAAGAAGCTACCAAAAGAGGCCTTATTCAAGAAAGTGTCAGTGGTTGTAATCTTGATTTTGACCAAGCAGTTAAAACAGGAATCCTTCAATCTAACACTGGGTTTATTATTGACCCAGTATCAAGAAAACTGATCACTGTACAAGATTCCATCGAACTTGGTTTAATTCAGACTGATTGTCTACTAACAAAGATTCCAAACAGTATGGATTACCAAATGTTTGATACAGCTATTGAAAATTGTGATGTATTCATAGAAGAAAACCAATTGGTGATGGCTCGATCTGGATATGGTATTGATGTATCAGATGCTGTCAACAGTGGTGTATTGATAAATATTCCAAAAGGAGGATTTACCCTCTCTGAAATTGTCAGCACCAACATTTATGACAGTTTCAATGAAAGAATAAAAGACCCTTTAACTGGAAAGCTTTGTACTCTGAAAGAAGCTGTTGACAAAGGTTTGGTTGATGGAAACTTACCACAAATTGAGGTCTCTGAAGTTGGAAAATTTTCTCTCAATGAAGCTATTGACAAAGGGCTAATTGATCCTGCCAGTGGACGGTATTTAGCTTCTGATAAACCTTTGGATATCAAAGCTGCCTTAATGGAAATGAAAGTGGCAAATATTACTACAATCCCATCTTTTGAACCAACCAGCATGTGTAACACAATCCCTACAGGTCAAAGGAATGATCTTGAAAACATTAAATCATTATTGGATATGGAAGGTACCTATGTATTGGACACGAATTCTGGTAAATATGTGCATCTAGATCAGGCCTCTTCCAAAGGATTGGTGGACTTCAATACCAAAACAATACTGGACAACAAATCTGGACAAAATCTATCTTTCAATGATGCTGTGAAAAAGGATATTCTTATTGACAAAACTGATCTCTATAGACTTTCTCCAACAGCTGGAAAAGAAGAGAAGCATGCCAAAGAAGTTAAAAGGAAACAAAAGCTATCGATTGATCCAAAGCAGTACATGATTTCCAAGGAAAATTTGAGATACTATTTAAAAGTCAATGATGATAAAGAAGATAGAAGTTTATCAGATAATGAATCCTACAACAAAACTAGTTTACAAAGAGAATCTATGAGAAGAAGTTTGAGTTTAAGTGTGTCAATTCAAAGTCCTGATGGAAATGAAGTAGAAACAAGTGTTGTTCCTAGATCTTTACCAGATATAACGAAAGACATAATTTGGGGTTCACCAGAAAAAGATTTGTCTGCATCTCTTGATACGCTTATTGAAAATGCACTACGCAAGCATAAATCTGGTCCAAGACCAATCACGTTATTTGAAGCTATCAGTCAAGGTCTTTATAATGATAAAGATGGCACATTTACAGATCCTGCTACAGATGAAATGTTGTCTTTGACACAAGCAATACAAAATGGACTGATTGATGAGGAAAAGAGGGGAGTCATTTCACCAAGCACTAATAAACCTGTTTCACTAAAAGAAGCTATTGCTTTGAAAATCATCAACCCACACACTGGAAGATTCCATGACAGTGTGTCTGGAAAGGAGTTGACCCTTAAACAGGCCAAAGATGTTGGTTTTATACTGAAGGATAAGGACCTGTCTAAATCATTGGTTGAAATTTATGTGGAGGATATTTCATCATCAGACTCATCATCTAATGGAAGAAGGAAGCTTGAAGAAGCTTTTGCATCTGGAGTTTTGCACAGATCAAATTCCCAAGTTATTGACCCTGATTCAGTCCAACCTATGACGTTAAGAAGAGCAGCTAGTCTTGGAATGATAGATGTGAAAAGTGGAGACTTTAAGAATCCTCAAACTGGAGAATGTATGTCACTAACAGATGCAGTTGATAGAGGGTTCATCTTAAGTCCTACTGGTTTAACTTTGTACAATACCATTGAACAGGGCCTCTATAATGTAAATAATGGAAGATTTTATGATCCTGGTAGTGGAGAGGAACTTAGTCTAAAAGAAGTCATGACAGCAGGAATAGTGACTGGAATGTGTTCAGAAGTCAAAGATTTATCCCAGAAGGAAATAATCACTCTGTCAGAAGGGATAAAAAGAAATATCATTGATGATACTTTAGGAAAGTACTACAACCAGAGGTCAGAAGAAAGTCTGAATTTCAATGATGCCGTTATTGCTGGTTTAATTGTTAATTTTGGGGCCAGACCTGGAGATGCTTCTCCCAATATCCCATCTTCACCATTACCATCTCCATCAAAAGAATTTCTTCCTGCTTTACCATGTGATATCAAGTCTGGTAATTTTCTTACTGCTCCTGAGCCTGTTAAAGTAGATAGAAAGAACGATGCAGACGAGATTAAAATGGCTTTACCGAACAAAGACACCCAAAACAGTGTTGTGGAAGAAACTTGTACAGATGACTTACAGACCAATGTACAACAGGAGATAAATGAGTTACATGATAATATCCATATAAAATCAGCTCCAGATGTATATCATGCATCCGGTGATAGATATATAAAAACAAAATTGGATCAATCAAAAGAATCAAAGAATATTGAAATCCAGTCTAAAGTTATACCTGAAAATAGTAGCAGAATGGCAAATGGAAATGATGAATTAAAGGAAAACAGCTTGAAATCTCCTAAGGGTATACCAATAGTTTCTGAGACCTCTGACTCTAAAGTAATGGAGAAAAACAAGAAAGATGGTCCATTATTATCCTCAAATACTAAAACTAAAGATAAAAAACAGAAACCAGATTTACCACCAAAACCAATTTTAAGTAAAGCTCAAAAGATAAAAACACTCAGCATTGAACATGATAAAAATGAAGCTTCTAGCAAGTCAGTAAAAGGAAAGCCAGAACTACCACCTAAACCCTGTAATTCACAAATAGGCAAGAAAACTGGCAATGTAGAGTTTGCAGACTTGAAAGACCCTATTGTTGCTGATCAAAGAGGACAAATCTTGATAGATGATATAAAGAAATCCACAGCTACAAGTCATGATATTGTTGCAAGTTTCGGTTTACCTCTGACAGACATTGATGACGCCAGTAAAGATGCTTTCCCTGCACCCTCTGTTATCAGTGAAAATTCTTCAATCATGGATGAAAAGCATAATAAGTCCAATATTGATAGTCTTCTAGAGCCTTTATCAACTGCCCCTGAACTAAAGAATAGAATTTCTTCAAAACCAAGACTACCAGATATGATTAAACAAAACATACCACAAAAACCTTCTACAGCCGAACATTCTCTATCTTCAAATTCAGGAGTAACAACATCTTTGCTTGATTTACAAATAAACAACAAGCAAGACACTAAAGTGGCTATGGGATCTTCAACACAACAATTTTATGGTGTAACAGTAAATGGTTGTGATCATTTGAACAAGCATGGTGATGATACCAAAGATGTTCCTCTGTCTAATAAAAAAACAAAGAGTGAACACACAGATGGGAGTGAGATGAAGCAAAACACAATTGTTGGTGTTCACAGTTCTGAGGACACAGCAGAAACTCCAAGGGAAACTGAGGAGTCGAGATCTTGTGAGTCTCTGAAAGGCGAAAAGATTGACCACAAAGAGACTACAGAGGAACCAGCCCACTCTGTGCATGATGGTAGAACAAACTCAACTGTACTTGAACATGCCCATAAAACAGGACTTTCTGATATCACGTCACCCTCTACATTTGAAAACTTCACAGAGCGAGTAACCAACAAAATTCCTCTTTTAAAACCAAATGAATTTTCATTTATTCCTGATGAGAGTGACATCAAAAATGAACCACAGAATGTTACTGTTATGGAAACTAATGCTATTGAACCAGTTTCCTGTGTTAAGGGCAAAAAGAAATCAAAAGCCAAGAATGTAAAGTTTCATCCTTCAGTGAAATTTGATGATTCACCACACAATGATGATAAGAGTAACAGAGTACCACAAATATCTCAAGTTTCCCTGAAAGGTCTGCCATTAGATAAATGTAAAATGGTTGTGGAGAATGTTGCAGAGGTCAGCACACCAGAAGCAGAAGTCAACAAAGCTACAGAACTACTGTTTAAAATGAACCTGAAGGCAGGCATCACAGCTAGAGAAAGACGCAAGGTATATACTTGCATGAAAAACCATTGTTTGATTACATTTTGCATTGTGTTGAGTTTGGATTATAGCCCAAAAACTTTAGTTTTGATGTGTCAAAGTTTATTAAATACTAACTTTATTGAAGCTAGAGCATCCTTGTGCCAAGTTTACTACTTACTAATTTGATGGAATGATTGCTACATTTTGAGACGACCCAACTAATACAAGAACTATTGTAATGATTTTAATTTACTGTGTATGCATTAAAATATCTTTATTTGAATAAAAGCTTCAAGAATTTGCCTTTGTTCTGTTTTCTCAATTTGCATTGTTCATTTGTTATTTTCATATGCCTTGAATATCACTTGCTTAATGTTGCATGTCATATTTAGATATGTAATTGCCATTTTTATTTTTCTATTTCAGATTATTTGTAGCAATCTGGATTCTGCACGGCTTCATGTTGTTTGTCTGTTTTGTTTGTGATTAACTGTACTTGTTTGTTTTGAATGTTGACCTGTCAAGTAAACTGAACATGTTTTGTAATCTACTGTAAAATTGTTGATTATTACATAACAATTATTTCAAAATTGACTGATTGATGAAAAATCTACAACTAATAGTACTTAGTAAATTATTGATTCAGTTTACTTGTTTTTAATACATAAATATTTTTGTCATGTATGATTTATTTGACTGCATGATTATTATTCTAACAATTTTATTTCAAAATGTTTCCTAATACTATGTATACTATAATTTGAATTTTTTTGGTTTGATCATAAGTTTTTAGAAAGTTTTTTAAATGATATTGATACCTATAGTCTGATAAAAACTGGTGATAATTTTATCTGAAATTGATTAAAAGGTGTATTTTGATGCAAAGAATATCTTGTTAACATTGCACATGTACTTTTTTAGGGGAGATTAGCTGACTCTTTTGATAAGCTGATACAAGATTTAAATAATGAATTAAATAGAATTGCTGATTATGAGCAAATTTTGAAGGATGATGAACAAATGGCTGATGAAGCTTACAAACTTCAATCTCAGTTGGAGGCATACAAGGTGGGCATTTACAATCTGTTACCTTTTTTATTTCCATTTTTATATAAATGAGAGGTTCAAAACAGATATTTTCATATAGGCCTATCATTTGGAGAAAAAAAAATATCCTTAATAAGCTTTCTTGAAATAGTAGAACAATATAATATAAGACTTTAATGGTTGCTTTTTCCAATCCTAAAGCTGAAAATTTATTTAATTTTGTCATTATCTTAAAAATTGAGGGAATACTTTGTTGTAGCCATTTGTCAAACCCAGTTAATAGTTTGGATTGTTTAAAAAAGTTAATGTACATGTATCAAATAGTTTTATGCTTGTAATTCAGGCTGTCCATAAAGAGATTGATGGAATTAAACAACCAATACTATCATTGGTTTATCAAGCTGAACAACTTACAGAACATTATCAGGAGGAATTGGTGCCAGAACAAGTTACAGAATTACAAGGCATGGCTGCTAGTACCAAAACAGCATTGGAAAAGGTATAATATTGGTACAGCATGACTGTATGTAATAAATGCATTCAGGATGTGGGGAGTGGTTAATAATATTTTAGTAATGCTGTTCATATATAAAAAAAACTTTGGTATCTAAAAGAAAATAAAATATGCCAAAATATGTCAGTAGATAGGAGATATGCAAAAGCCGTAGAAACTACAAAAGTATGAGTGAAAGTAAAGTCCTATGATTTCCAAAATGTCAAAACGAATTGGTCTTGCAGTTTCTCCCCTAAGAGGCCACCTTCATTCAGTGACCGTTTTTGAATATTCCCTTGAGTGGTCTCTGAATGCAGGTTCTACTGTAGTTTTATTTTTCAGTTTACTTACAAAAAGCTTATTGTTTTCCAGTTGGTGAAGTCAGCTGATATCCGACTGAAACATTTGAACACAGCATCTGAAGAACTACAAAAATTTGAAGATGAATCTAATAAGTTTAAGATCTGGATGACTGGAGCAGAAAGAGAATTAGATAGACAAGATGAATGTCTACAAAGATTTGAAGATCTCAAACCACTAGCTGAAAAGCAGAAGGTAGTTATGATTTGGATTTTGTCAAATGGCTCCTGCTGTGTCCTTAAATTTGTCGCAGAGCTGCTAGCACAATTAAAGCGAATATACCACAAGTAACCGGGAGAGGTTGCCATTTATACGATCTATCATACTTTAGAATAGGGAACAGACATGTTTCATTTTAGCTCATCAGTAATGGTATTAACAGCTGACTGAAAATATTTGAGTCTTGAAAACCATGTTTTTCCGAAGTTATTCACTTTTTAGAGTTAACTTGAAGTCTCTTCATTTCTTGATACTCCACCATACAGACAAAAACACAATGAAATAGAGTAATATTCAAAGTTTGAAGTATTTTTGAATGAAAAATACTTTTTTATGTACATTTCTAGTACTTCTGATGGCGGTTTACATGTCTTCAAGAGCGAAATCAACCCCTTAATATGGCTAACCAGAGCCAAATAACTGCAAGTGCACTATACTTCTTCGAAATTGTTACTTTCAGATCTTACTAAATGATGTTGTATCTCACCAAGCTGATGTCAGATTTATGGCAATGGCTTCCCAGAAATACATGGAAGAAGCCAAGGTAAAGTGATTTGCTACTTTTCTACTTGTTTCTAAAGATGACCTGTCTTATTTTTTGTTATTGATCCTATTTCATTTACTAAAGTGTGCTTGTAAGGTTATTGTTCATGTAAAAATCATTTTGCTTACTTACAGTTATACAAACTGGAAATAGATGCATTTAAAGCAGACCGTTTACGACCAACTCGACACAGTCTGATTAGTATGAATGATCTGGAAGCTGAATCTGTCAGAGAAGAACTTAAAGATATCACCACCAGACACCATGATCTGAAAACCAAAGTACAAGGTTTTGGTGAGCGACTAACCAATCTTGCTACAAAACAGAATGACTACAATGAATCGGCTTTCAAAATGTTAACATGGTTGACTGAAGCTGAAGAAGAATTGTCTTCCATTAAACATGATAGTGGTTCTCCAGTACCAGAGAAACTCAAGACACAACTTGATAGACTCAAATCTCTCAGTAGTGACTCTCTGAGCCAAGCTGGACTCTTTAATGATACCCAGAAGAAAGGGGGAGATCTTACAAACTGTCTCAGTGGCATTTCAGCAGACCCTAGTCAAATCCAAAAGATGCAGAAAACCATGAGAGATATCTCTGATAGATATGATGCCGTTACCAAAGATGTTAAAGACCAAACCAACAAGATGCAGGCAGCTATAACCAAATCCCAAGGGGTCCAAGAAGCCATTGGTGGTATCCTTAATTGGGTCAATGAAATTGATGAAACGGTGAGCAACCTGGAACCAATTAGCTTACATAAAGCCCAACTAGATGACCAAGTTCAGCAATTTAAATTAGTGGAAGCTGATGTGGACAACCATAAATCAAGCATTGATTCAGTCAAACAGAAAGCCAATGACCTGATTAAGAATTGTGACCTGGAAATGGCAAGATCTTTAGAACAACAAATTGGTAGTGTTGACAAGAAATACAAAGGAGTTAAAACAAAGTGTCAGAATAGAGACAAAGATCTTGATGATATTTCTGGAAAACTCATAAAATTTAATGATGGTCTGGAGGACACCACCTTTTGGTTGGATGAAAATCTTGAGAACCTTAAGTCTAAAGAATTGAGTAAATTACCAGGTGATGAATTAAGTCATGAACTGCAAAAGATAGGTTCTCAGAAGAAGTCTCAGAAAAGAGTTTCAGATGACCTTAAAAAATTGGCGAAAGACCTTACACGAGACAAACGCACTGGAGAAACAGGAGCAGTTGATGATGCAGTAGCTAAGTTAGATGAACAGTGGTCTGAGTTTGACAAATTGTATGCTGACAAAGAACAAGAAGCTAAGGATAAAGAAAAGAAAGGCAATGAGTTTGAACATGCAAAGAATATACTTTTATTATGGTTGAATTCTATGGAATCCCAGATTGATGATTTTGAACCAGTTGGTATTGATATAGATACAGTTGAAGCACAGATACAACAACTAAAGGTAAGAATAATCTCTATTTAGCTTACAAGTCATGGCTTTTATCGGAATGACATCACTTCACTTTATAAGTTGTGTTTCTTCAAAGGGGGCGCTAACCAGTCACACTTATACACTCAGCTACTTTAGTTATTATTTAGTTAAAATATTTAAGTCAAGCATTCATATCAAAGCAAAATGTAAGTGAATAAGTTGTATAAACAAAGATGTATCATTAGAAAGAGAATTTACCAGCACTATTTTAATGTAATTTCAGCCTATGTTAGAAGAATTTGAACAACAAGAACTGAATATAGATGAAATAAATGATCTTGGCAATGCTTTTGAAACTTTACAAGCTCCTGATAGACCACTGAGTCCTATAAGAAGACGTAAGTTTCCCTTTAGTATTTGGTTGTAACATTGAACATCATTTATATTACACTGTTAGATGGCCAGCTATCCACAATGGTGGAATAAAAAAATCATACATTTTTGCCTTCATAGACCCATTCTGGTATAGAATTGAAGAACTTAAATCATGTTATTACTCAGAGTTAAACACTAGACAACTGATCTATTTCAGCCTGTCAAGTCGGTTGGATATTTCTACATCACTCAACAACTGAACTGAACATTTATCAAATTTTTTATTGATCACTTCTTTATTTTAAGATTTATTGATGTACTTCAGGTATTGGATCTAGAAGAATCTCAGGATTATTATCACCAAAATTAAGATCTCCATCACCTAATATGTTCCCAGGTGCTACAAGTCCTTTATCAAGTGAATCTAGTGGTATCAGTAGTAGGAAGAGTTCTTCAGATTACCTTCTCCTTGATGGTGAGTTCATTTTTTCTTTTCTGGAGCATTACAAAGATAAACATTTGATGAAATTTTTAACGATTTCCTCTAACTTTGTTCTCCTTTTCTCAAGAAATACTAATAGCTACAAGTTATTAGGAAAGGGATTTATATGTTACTACAATGTCTTTATATGTCAGAGAAATAGCTCGCTTGGTAGCGAGGTGGATTGTTGTCTGCTATGCAATTAGGTGCTGTGGATTTGAGAATAAATAGTAATGCCTGTTCCATAGCTTCCAAGAGTCAGACAGATGTGGTTGGACCCTTAATACCAAATGTAATTGTCAAAACTGACCTTCAATGACACAACCAGTCTTCTTCAGAATAATTGATATAGATTGGGAATGGTGTAAGTATTGATCATTTCTAGATGGTTATTTTATAATTGTAGATTTAACAGAAACACAACAACAACTAATGGATATTAACCAGAGATATGATATCATAGGTGAAAGATTGGGAGACAGACATCAAGAGTTACAAAATGTCTTGGGATCTATCAAAACATTCTTACAAGATTTACAAGATATGTTATCCTGGTTGGATATTAAAGATAGAGAGGCCAACTACCAGAGTGATATACCAACTAATGAAAAAGACGCTAAGAAGAAACTCCAAGGACATGAGGTAGGTTTATTGTGGAATTTTTCTTGCTTAAAGTTAGAATATTCAATAGTTTAATCGACAGTGAAACTAAAAAAGAAAATATATTCTTGGCTATAATTTTAATAGTTTCCTCAGATACCATTCGTCTTGACATAAATTGATATCAATGCTATTTTGTGATGCAAACAATAGGTGTTTTCAGTGTCTAATACTTCTCTGAAGTAACTTTTGTTAAGGTCAACAGTTTAGGTCAAAAGGTTCATTTGATGTACATTCAAGGACCCTGGCATTATACCCTAACTGGAGAGGCTAAATGGAAAATAACTCTAATATATAATAGGAGGAAAGTTTGGTCTTAGTTTGACTATTTGTTGAACTGAATATAGGTTAATACCTCTGTACTAAGATTATGTAATATAATATTAGATATATTTAGGGAGAGATTTTAACAAACTCTCTAACAATGTTTTTTTTTTATTCAGTTATTCCATCATGAACTACTTGGTAAAGAAGCATTAGTAGAAGATATCAGAAGAAAAGCTCAGGATCTGATCAGAACTAAACAAGGTGTACCTGGATTAGAGACTTTACAAACACAACTCTCTCAATTAGGTATAGTAGATTGATTTTATTAAGGAAACTGGGGTCAGTTATATTCTGAAAATTTTGAAGCCTACACAAGTCGGATATCCTCCACTTTTACATGATATTTTGTGACTTTGATTTGATAATTACCTGTATTAAAATCAAAAGGAAATATTATGCAGAAAACTTTTCAACACAATTTACAAGTGTTGTAACCATCAGTTGAAATGAAATGTAAATTATGTGGCATAACAGAAATGGTCATTGCCAAATACAAACAAGAAAAATTTTAAAAATTTCGGTCTGTTGATTGATTCTTATTATTGTAGACGATAAATGGCATGGATTGAGAGCCACTTCTGAACAGAGACGTAAAAGTTTAGAAGATATGGTAACTGATTTAAGAGATCTTCGCGAATATGGTGACCAACTACAAAAATGGTTAGCCCAGAAAGAGAAGATGTTGGATGTACTAGGACCAATGGCTATTGAACCAGTTCTTCTAGAAAACCAGTTGGATCAAGTAAAGGTAAGTTTGAATGATTTTCTATGAATTAAATTATCTAGGTTAGTTAAATATATGATTTTGAGATTTTAAATGGACTTAACAAATCTAGTGCTTTACTAAAAACCAAAAATTTGAGTTCTGTTATTTGGCATTTTTTCAATCTCATGATGTGAGCAATTGTTTTCAGGTTTTAAAAGAAGAATTTACTGAACAAGAACCACTATTTGATAGATTTATTCAATCAGGACATTCAGTCATGGATAAATGTCGTCCTAATACTGTTGATTCCAACACAGTGGGTCGAAAGGTTGATAGTGTTAGTAAATCCTGGGACAAACTTCATGATAGACTAAAAGAACGAGAGAAATCTCTCAGCTCACTTGGTGGAATCGGTGCAGAATTTTCAGATTTGACCAAATCTCTAGGTGGTTATTTGGCTGATGTCAGTGACCACTTAGACAGTCTTCAACCAGTCAGTGCATCTCCTGAACAATCCAGAAAACAGATGAAAGAGATCATGGTAAGAAACTGTTCTATAAAACAGACAACAATAAATTGAATAAAAAGTATGCAAAGAAAAAAGAAAAGAAAGAAACAACTATATTTTACAAGGATAACAACTTAGGTTCACAAGTCCTCCTTGGCCAAACCTCTTGGCTATTCCCGGATTATCAGTACACATTTACAACTGGGTGGACTGGAATTGTGAGTGAAGATGTCTTATTTAAGGTCATTGGACTTTCACACGCCGATGGAGATTACTTGTGTACACTGTGCAATAAAACCTCACATAGCATAGTTAGATCTTGGAAATGAGATTATTGTAAGTGGTTAGATTTTTAACATGTGCTAACTCTGTAATATCTACTAAGATTATATTTACATTTTGTAGGATCTTAGTAATGGATTATCTCAAAAGAAAGGCGAATTAAAGAAGGCTAAAGACCTTTGTAAGAAATTATGTGATTGCACTAAAGATCCAACTACCAAGTCTGATGTGAAAAACAAAATGGCTGCTCTCGAGAAAGGTTTCAATGATATCAGCAAGAAAGTTGGTAAGCAGAACTTAAAAAGATCATATTATACTTGATACAGAACAAAAACAAACACTATATAATTGATATTACAATATAAACAGCACAGACAAAGGAGAAAATTGAATAAAACCAAAAAAAATAGGATATTTCTCCTTCCTTTGTAAGATATTTCTGATTATTGTTACATTATACCTTTTGTTTTAGATTCTAGACTCTCAGCTCTAGATAATGCTAGTCGAGAGGGTGAAAAATTCCAAGCTGAATGCAATAACGTGTTAGATTGGGTACAGGATATGACCAGGAACATGAAAAATCAGGAACCGTTATCTGGAGAAAGAGATGTTCTTCAGCAACAAGTTCAAGAATTTAAGGTACAATGTGATAATCCTTATCATATCTGGTCAATTGTTAAACTGTTTAATCATTGTATTTGGACAGATTCAAAATATCACAATTAACTGGTTGCTATGCTACTACGCAATGATAAGCCATTTTCTTGTTATTACAACTCTGATGGCTGAAGTATATTAATTTATTTCTTTTATTTCAATCTATACAAGGTTAGTACATTCTTATATATTTATGTTTTATATTATCTTGCTTTTTCAGAATATGCAACAAGAAATTGCTGTCAAATTACCAGAAATACGAGCAATGCTCGAGAAAGGAGATAGAATTCTTGAAGAAGCCATGCCTACCCCAGATATGAGAGAACTTCAAGAGAAACTACGGACTATTGAGTCAGATTGGGACCAAATTAAAGCCATTGCGAATGTTAAACAAGACCAAGTTGCTGAAGCATCAGATCATTCTCAAAAATTCCATGATAACTTGGATAAGATGCTGATGTGGTTGAAACTAGCAGAAGACAAACTAGAGAAAACTAAGCCGGGTAAATTAGATAAAGCTAACGTGGGCAAAAAGATAAAAGAAATTCAGGTGAGTTTAGTTCAGTTTTGTCTTGTTGAACTTATAACAAATCATAAAATATAAAGTTTTTTCAAAATGAATGGATTAAATATGATTGACAATTCAGAATAGATGTCAATCCATTATTCAATGTATTGTATTGCAGAATCTTCTTCGGAGGAACAAAGAAGGCAAAGTCCCCAAGAATCAACTGTAGAATAAAAACTAGTGTTTATGAATGAAATAAATTTTTTCCGTAATTTTTAGGCCTTACAGAATGAGGTGCTGAAGAAATCACATGATCATGATACTTTTAATCGGGAAGGTGAAGCTTTATTAGATTGTGTAGAAGTTGGTAGAGGACCTATTGAAGATGGTATGGATGAAGTCAACAAAAGATGGGAGGTTCTTAACAAAGGTAAATCTTATATACTATTAATACAAATCCATTGTCGGAGCAATGTATGAGAATTGTAATAGCGGCCTGAAAATAATACTGCTTTGATAAAAAATATTAACATGAGAAAACATTATTTCTTCAAAACATCCTTATAAAGAGCTAATTTCCAAAAACTGTCTGCTTTGCTTTGACTTTTGATACCAGTATTTTCACATAGTATCAAGTAGTTCACAGCATCAAGAACCCAATTAGGTTTCCTGACTAAGCTGTGAACTAGTTAAACTGGAACCAAGTTTCCTCTTCAAACATTTCACTGTGTTAATGTATATATATCTATTTTGTTAATTTCCAGATATTGGTGAAAAAGCCCAGGATCTAGAAGACATTCAACTCCGACTATCAGAAATCTCAGATAATATGACTGATGCTAATAACCATTTGAAGAAATGGGAAGATAAATTGGATACTCATCTAAAACTGGGAGCTAGTGCCAAAGACCCAAAACATGTTGATAAGATAAGAGTAAGAATTTTTTCTGTGAATTTTACAAATTAATGTTAAAATACATTAAGGCAATACAAGAATATTCTGTTATCTTTTACAAACCAAAAATGAAAGAATATTTCATTAGAAATTGGCATTAACTGTTGGTTATACTAAAGGTTGTAGATTTCCTCATCATATGTCTACTTAGTTTCAAATGGGTATGAATGAAAAAAGAAATGTCAATGACAAGGCTTGGCCAAGGTCGAGCTAGTCGAGGGAATCCCAAGGGACCATACTTGTTATCCTTGTTGTTTTCTTTTTTCTTTTCTTAATAAAGATTTTGTTTATTTATATTAATTTCTTTAGACTTTACAAGATGATGTTCAAAGCTCAATTGGACAGTTAGATTATCTAGAAGCCTTAGTTAATGGTGTAACATCTGACAGAGGAGCAGAAACCAGGGCGTTAGAAGCAGAAGTTGATGATTTAAAACACAGACAAAAGAAATTATTAGACCATATTGATGATATGTTGAATGAAATGGAATCTGGTTCTCAAAATCTTGCTGAATTCCAGGTGATTATAGAACTTGTATGATTTAAAATTGACACATTCTACTTGACAACCTTCAGTAGGGATGCAAACTGAAAAATGCCAGTTTGTTGTTGGTGCTATAGAAGCTTAAACTTTGTGTGAGCATTGGAATTTATAAGACACTTGGCAAGCTATCTTATATATTTTTTTATGTATTGATTGAGCACTATTTTAACAGTAGAGATATTTTGTTATTAAAATTTGGACAACAATGATTGATACAAATATCAAGTCTCAACTGCTAAAAATCTTTCATGGTTCAGGTGGTAAACAATTTATCCAAGTGTTTCTTTAATGTTCTAAGTTCTTTAATTGCTTCCTGTCATTGTGTTCCAATTGCTCAATGTCACATCTTGCATGTTTCAAAACACAATCTGTTCTAATTCATTGTGATTAATTAATTTTAGGCTTTGTTGAAAGATGCTAGTGGACAGCTTTCTGACCTGGAAGATGATCTCAATAAGAAAGATCCTATTGCTAGAGATGAACGTGTTCTGGATGGACAACTTCAAGATATGGATGTAAGTTGTATTGAGTCTTAAGGAAATGCTTCCAGGCAATTTATGATGCATAATTTAAAAACTGAATTAAAGTCAGCCTTTTGTGCGTTTAACTTCACCACAACATTAAGAAGTTCTTGCTTTATTTGCCTTTCAGAATTTCTTGGTAAATATTAGTGATAAGGAACATGTTATAAGAGACCTAGAAAATAAAGGAAAGGAACTAATTCGAGCTGGTTATATTACTGATCCCGAACTTATTAAATCTAAGGTATGTTATTCATGGTCAAATGACCAACTTAAGATTGTTTTGTGAAAGAGCATTAAAGTATAGGTAAATATATTCAAGGATCATTGAATATTGTATTGAACATCGAATCCTTTTCAAAAAATTCTAAATGTAGTATTGAAGGATACAACACCCTCCACCCATTTTTGCAATGATTTAATTCCAAAAGAAGTCAAGATGATTAAGCATGAAAATAGCATTTGTGTTCAGAAAAGATTAGCGACTTTACTTCATATCACCTCACCTTATTTTAACTTCTCAGTATGAATGCTAGTCACTTCAAATGTATATTATGAAAGTAAATTATAAATCACATCAAGACCTTGGAGATTCCCAGCTTAATATTGAAATATACATGCCTTAAGCTATATAGATGTTCTATTCCAATTAGATTGCTAACTTGAAAAAACAGGAAGATAAAATGAAAGAACAAGGCAAACAAAGAAAAGCAGATGTCAAAGTCACCAAAGATAAACTTCGTAAATTTAATGATAAAGTTGGTGCCACTGAGAAGACCATTGATGCTGTTGGTAGTAAAGTTGATTCATTGAAACCTGTTGGGGGAGATGTCAAGGCCATCAAACAACAGCAAGATGAACTCAAGGTAGAAAACCATTATTTCAGATGATAAGATAAGCAATCTATATGTTTTAGAAAATCTTAAACAGACAAATTTCCGTCAGTCTAGGTGGTGTAACAGCCCAATGATATTCTTGTATTTTTTTCTAGAATATTGTGAAGAAGACAATTGAACCACTACAGAAACAATTTGAAGTCACGTCAGCGGAGGGTCAAGGTTTAATAATATCAGCTCCAGCGGGTGTTGATTGTGATCAACTTGAAGCAGAATTAGAACATCTGAACAGTAAAATGTCTGACCTCAATGAAAAGGTATGTTTACTTTCCCTTGGAAATTCCAAGTTGGAATACATGTTATTTTATCAACAGATCATGGTTATAGCCACATCTTATACAGAATGTAGCTTTGGAAAGTTACAGATTCTCATTTTCAATTTTCTTCATTACTGTAAGGCTAGAAATGAATGCGTCAACAAATTAATGCGACATGAAGTATAGAGACTAAAATGTGAGTACAAATTAATGTGATCCGCAATAGGTGTCACATTTTTTAATATCATCAAAATTCTAAAGTGATTAATGAATGAAGACATGAACAATGATCAAGATTTTATCTTTAAATAGTCAAGTGTGAAAATGTTTTGTTTTTTTTGACGTCATTGATTACTAATCAGCTTCAAATTTAGAGATAATTACCTAATTACTTAATCCCACCAGATCTCAATTTAAATACTATATATCGATGTTCACTAATGTCAGCCATATTTGAACTCCATAAACTTCACTTGGGAATATGTATTTATAAATGCGGATAAAAATTAATGCGATTGCGGATAGGTCGCATTTAACGCATTAATTTCTATCTCGCAATGATTTGTAGCCTTACAGTATATGAATAATGTAAGACCTTTTCATTAACATTCTAAAACAATGTTTCTTATTGACGACATAAACTGTCACAATTTGTTGATTTATTCTTTTATTGTTTTAGGTAAGTGAAAGAGAACATAACCTAGATTCAGCTCTCTTACATTCTGGAAAGTTCACAGATGCTTTGGATTCTCTGTTATCATGGTTATCAGAAACAGAAGATATGGTTGCTCATCAAAAACCACCTTCACCAGAACATAGAGTAGTTAAAGCTCAACTACAAGAACAAAAGGTACAACAATTCATTTGTTTTACTGGCCATCTCTTATAGATTGATCCTGATGAACAAGGTACACTTGTTTTGACTCTATGCAAAGATTGTAGAGATGACAAACCGAGAACAAGTGGCATAAGATATTCATTGCACTTGCACTTGCACTTGCACTGTTACAAAAAAGATGAACCAAGAGGAGTGCAATAATGATTTGTATGATATTTAAAATATATTTTGACAAAAAACTTTCAAATTTTCAGTCCTTTGGTTTTCAATAAATTTTCTTTTCCTTGTTTACAGTTCCTCCAAAAGATGATAGAAGACAGAAAACCCAGTGTTTTGTCAGTCAGAGAATCAGGTGACAAACTTCAAGCAGGTGTTGATCCTAAAGAAAAGAATAAGATTCAAGGTCAGATGCGACAGCTGGAAGAACGCTGGGAGAATCTGAACCGTGCTGCATCAGATCGTAACAAGACTCTTGAAGAAGTGATGGATTTAGCTAAAGATTTCCAAGACATTCATGAACCACTCTGTACCTGGCTGGATGTAAGCGCCAAGAAATTTAATTCCATGGAACCTAAAGCATTAGATGCTGATGGTATAGAAAAGTTGGTTGAAGATCTAAGAGTAAGTTAATTTTAAGATATAAACTTTCTATTAGTATAACATTTACCAAGAAGAATTATCCTGGATATTTTTTTTATTGAACATTTTAAACCTTGGATACCAATGTGCAGTAGTTTTTTCTTTCATATTTTGAAGAAATTTTGCCCTGTGATTAAATTTGGTTCACTTTGAATATTTTATGATAATTTTATAGGCTTTACAAGATAGTGTTCAAGATAAAGATCCTAATGTTCGTGATTTAGCTAGGAGAGGAAAACAATTACAAGATCACTGTAAAGGTGGGTACTACCTTGTTTTTACAGTCATGCATTCAATTCTGAACTCTTTCCTTTTGTCTCTGAAAATTCCATGGAAAAAGTTGGGTATGAATAGTTGATGATATGGAACAATCAGCTAGGCATTGGTTTGAATGCCAAGTCTACTTTGTCCACTCACTTTCATAACTATAGAATGATAATTTGTTTCACTGCAGCAGGTAATTTGAAATAGTAAATATTCTGTTCCCATTAAAAAGCATGAGGATATAAGCGTTCAGTGAGAAGGTGTGCAATTGTGTTTGGCAATAATTTGTCCTATCTTAGCTAAATAATGATATTTTGTTACTATTTACATGTGTGGCAATGTTTCAATGAAGGTTATATATAACTAAATATAAAATTATTGTATATTGAAGGTGAAGATGTTGTTTTGGTTCAGATGAAAATCGATGATTGTCAACATAAATATTCCGATCTGAAAAATAAAGTAGCAGACACACTAGAACAAATGGAAGAGGCTTTACCATTGGCTAGAAATTTTAATGAGAAACATAATGATTTCTTACAATGGATAGCTAAAATAGAACCAGAGATCAGAGCTAAAGAATCTAAATCTGGTGATGAGGAAGATCATCTACAGGTAGATACCTTGAATAATTATAAGTCTTAATTGAAATCAATGTCAAATTATGGTATTTCTACGGTTGAACAAACCTTCTGGAATACTGTTTCACAAATAAACATGGTCTTAAATGGCCCTTAAGTAGGTTGGAAGGTGGTTAAACTAATTAAGAATTAAGATTAAAATCAAAAGAAATGTCTCATACAATATCTTAAAAATAAAATAAGTAGTAGCAGATGCCAAAACTATAAAACTCTTTGTTATTTGGTTGGTGAAGGAAAACTATTCTGTACAGATTTATGCAAAATGTAAACTCTTAATTGTACAGAAACATGTCTTATTCTGAAGGTTTCATATTTTAATATCAAGTCTTTATTATCGCAAACACCCATGGCAAATATTACACTTCCTTTTTTTAATCAACCCTTTTAAAATAAACTTTTGGCTGAATAAATAGTTATATAGTAGAATATAGTCTGATTCAGGAATATTTTCTCATGTTATTCACAATGTTCTTGATAAGGAAATTGTTTCTTACTACCTTTCACAACAGACTAATAATCTATACAAAATTACTGAATTCTTAATTTGTAGACTGATATACATGTATAAATATCTGCATTTCTACTCTCAATGTTTTCTTTATTCAGCAATGCACACTGGTTGTATGTTTTTCAATAAACTTTAGTTTGTCACATGTATGACTTGTCTAACATATGAGGAATATAGAAATAACTGTTTGAATTAAATGATAAAATTTGTATTATAAGAACATGAGAAATGAAAATATAAAAATACATGATGATCAGAATAGTATCATTGGTGTAAACACTTTATCATTTGTTAAATTTTTTGTCTATTGCATTCAACAAATAATAATGCTATGCAACACAATATTGAATTCATTAATAACTAAATGTGTGTTGTTTAATGAATTAAGTCATATTATGATTCATATCATTTCAGATTTTAATGGATGAATTAGAAAATATTCAACCAATTCTAGAAGAAATAAATAATGATGGTACAGAACTAGTCGATCTAGCACCTGGAGATTTAGCGTTAAGAATTGATGAAACAATGAATAAAGATAACAAACGTTTTGATTCGGTCAAAGAACAGATTGAAAAAAGATCAGAAAAGGTTCGAGTAGCTCGTCAGAAGTCTTTTGAGGTGAGAAATTTTTTCAGATTTCATTTTTGCTTTGTATAGTGTAGACTGCCTGGTTATTAGTTTAACGTTTTAGTTATTTAGAATGTAACTATGACTAGTGGTTAGATTTTGTGGATCAGTCAGTCAATGCTGATTAATGAAGTTTAAAAAATACATGTACTGTTTTCGAATCTTTTCATTTATTTAAAGGAAGTTAGCAAACAATAATATAACACTGAATTTAGCTTGAGAATATATATATCAAATTATAATTTAGTGAATAATCTAGAATCTGATTATAACAATCTAAATGTCTGTTTGTCTGTCTTATTATTTCCAAGCTTAACAATTTATGCTTAATGCTACATCTGTTTCTTGTGTATAGATATGCATATAACAAAAATAATGCAATATTGTTGTATAACTCACAACTTTAATAACAAGGCACATATCGTTGCAACATAATTTACATGATATGATGATGATATGTACTTGTTATTAAAGAAGTGAATTATACTGTAATATTTTCTTAGTGTTTTTTATTTTTCTGCTCTCTGCTGCTTCTAAATGTTGTTTAATTCTTATCTAAGTATGAATGTTGATATCAGCTTGTATAATTTTATATTATATTTTATGTAGCATTCTGCTGCGGTAAGTGTGTGAGGGTTGTCAAATTAATTTTTTTTGCACTTTTTTTTAAATGTTGGTTAATTAGGCACTTTTTACAATGTTTGATTTTTTTGTTTCTTTTTCCCATCTTTTTCCTAAATTTTCATCATAAATCTAATTATCAATTATATCATGACTGGTTTTGCTGCATGTTTTCTATACATTTTCAAATAGCTGCAGTTTCACAAAGATTCAAATTCCCGTATCATTTTGACCAGAATATAGTATGACCAGTATGAAAGGCATACTATTTTATTCATGCTAATATTTGTTTTTGAAATGTAAATTAATGTCCACAAATAGGCCAGACTTTAGTCTCAGCTTTAATACATGGTTTTTGATAGTTACTTTCACTTGGGATAAAGCCATTTAAATATTCACAAGCTCATTGGGTTTCCTTTTGTCAGTGTTATAGGTGGTTGGATGTAACCATCCCTCGAGGGTTGGAAATTGAAAAAGAGCAGACTAACGAAAACAATGCCTCATTGCACACTGCATAGCCTTTTTATCTTCATTAGCCCAATTATGTGCAGAAGAGGACGTAAAATTTCATTCATTGAATTTTTCAACAAGCTAGGTAGCCTTCAAGAGAGTTAGGCATTGTATTAAACAGTAAATACCCTTTAAATTAGTTACATAGTCCACCTTTCTTTTATTCTTTAACTATTTCAATTTCTCAAATATTTGTTATAGTTTTTTTGAAGACATGTATTTCATGTATTATAATATAGGAACATTAACGAACTCATTTTATTTTACAGGTCTTGGGAACATTAGATGATTTAATTGAATGGTTTGATGATGAGGAATCAAGATTATTAGATTCTGAACCTATACATTCTGTCCCTGAAACACTACAGTCTCAGTTAGTAGAACAGAAAGTGAGTCCAATTATAATTATCACTTGTCTAATAAGTAGCAGAAAATAAACACATTCATTTCATTTCTCAAATTCTAAAAAGTTTATGAGTGTCTTTAGTTCCTAGTGTACATTTTGATAATGCTTTCTGTGAATAATTTTTTTGTCTGAAATCGATGTTATACTCCAGTCACATTTCAATTTTACAGACAATGAATGACGACATTTCAAGTCAAAAGTCCAAAGCCAGAGATGCAATAAATGGTGGTAAAAAGCTGCTACGTGAAAGTCCTCCAGAAGAAGAACCAGTTATAAGAGAGAAGATGGATCTGTTGAAAGCAAAGGCAGATAACTTGTCACGACTCAGTAATGACCGTCTGACACAATTAGAACAAGCCTTACCATTGGCTAAACATTTCTTAGACACCCATAATGACTTGGAGGGGTGGTTAGATGAAATTGAACCAATGGTAGCTGAGATGGCCGTAATGTCTATTAGTGCTGATCAGGTGAAGAAACAACAAGAACAAATGAAGGTAAGACACCTAGTTACTTCAACAAAAGTTTGAACATTCAATTTGAGTTCTAGTGAAGTTTTTTTTTTTTCATGGTTCAGCCTAACTAAATTAATGAAAATTATTCTTTATTGTAACCTTTTCAATGTTTCTCTTTGTTCTCTTCATTAGACTCTGAAACAGGAAGTAACAGATCATAAACCAGTTATAGATCGTCTCAATAAAACTGGTACAGCTCTAGTCAAACTGTGTGGTCCACAAGATGGTGAGAGAATTAAGGATATAATGAATGAAGACAATAAACGTGTTGATGTACTACGTAATGCTGTAAGAGAACGATCTAATTCAATAGAGGAGGCCATGCAACAGTCTGCTGATGTAAGTTAAATTTTTTAAATTTCAAGATTTTCCCACTTGAGAGTATTTTTATACTTAGATTGAATAACAAAAATTAAAACTCCAATATTGTACTAAGAATTTTTCAAATTTGACATTCATTGATTAAACAGTTTCCAATCATAAAATCTAAAGTCTCAAGTAATAAATTCAATATATTTATCGTTCTTTTATGCTATTGTATTTTACTTAGTTCTCTGATAAGTTAGAAGATTTGTTAGAGAATTTAACCAAAACAGCTGAAGATGTTAAAAATGCAGAACCCATTGCTGCTTATCCTGATAAAATACGTGGCCAGATTGCTGATAATGCTGTAAGTATAAATAATGAGTAATAATAATCAATAAAAGTAGAATTATAAACTGGTGAATGCTTTACCAATGTAGGAAATGTCGTTTTCAAAAAAGTAACTTGCACACAGATATCTCATTGCTTTGGCCAGTGGATCCCGAAAAATCAGTTGCTTGGGCCTGTTTGTTGCAATTTGCAACATTAGCAAAAAGTATCAGTTATTTATCGAGTTTGCGGGCTTCTTTTTCTTGACCTTTACAAGGTCATAGGTCACTGACTTTGGCTATCATTTGACCTCCGACGTCTACTTCCTGTTTTACAGCTGCCCGAAAACAGCAAAATTCAGAACTTTGGACTGCTCTAGAGCACTTAATTAAGAGGGATATTTTTTTCAGATTCTTAAGGCGCTTTTTGTCCTCTTATCAAGGATGTATAACAAAAAGTTTTAAAATGAAAACTTAATTTTTGCACTTTTAAAATTAAAGTACATTTTGCATATTTGAAACGTATTTGTGTATATCTTGTGATCAATTAGATGTATAAGCTTCAAATTTGTACCATAAATATACATTTTGAATGTGATTAGATTTACACTAAAAGAATTGAGATGGGCGTGGCACATCCGGGTAAACTTCCAATTTACCATTTATATCGGTCAGCGAATTACGTCAGTAGGAAAAAACGTTTTTCAAAAAAGTACTTTGCACACAGAAACCTCGTTGCTTTGGCCATATTCTCAGATGTTTCAGCCTGTCTGTTGCAATTTTGCGACATTCGCAAAGTCCCACTCTGTGCCACAAGTGGCTCTAGTTTATATTTCTCTCTATAGTTATTCCATGCTTATTTCAAGGAATGAATAATCTGAGTAGGTTAAAACCAAATAATCTCAATAATATAATAGTTTATAATAATACTACAAGGACAAGGAATATGAAGCATGTTTTGTGTTATTGTAGACTATAGAAGAAGATATGGATATGAGAGAATCAGCATTGAATTCTGTACGAAATACAGCAGAAGAATTATTAAAACAAGCTGGAGATGGTCAAGATGAAGCTGTAAAAGGTGGGTAGTTCAGTTGAATTGTTATTTTTTATTAATTAGTAATATCTCACTATATTCTAGACAGTTTAGCTAAAAATATATTGATAATATTACAGAATCTTCAAAAATGTTCTTTGGGCTCAGTGTGTTAGCTCACTAACCTGGAGGCCCAGGGTTCAAACCCGACAAAAGTCAACTTGAAGATAAACTCTTTGGTTTTTCGGCCCTGTTTCCCCTCGTCAGTGATGTAGGTCGGAGGGACTGACATGGAAAAAATGTCTTGTTGTTCAGATGGGACAATAAAGGTTGTGCACATTAAAGATCCCTCGACAGATGGAAATCGCAAAAAGAGGTTAATGCAGCTATCTTCATTATTGCACACTACATGTTGCCTGTCTTGATTAGGTTCATTTCATTTCATTTACAAATGTTTTTTTGATGTGGTCATTATGAGATATTAAACTCAAACCTAAGACACCTTTGAAGCATGATACTTTCTTACAAATTTGTCCAAGATCTTACTCAATCATTATACAATGTGTTTTTTTTTTTTTAAATTTTAGATGTTAAGCAGAAGTTAGATGAACTGGTGAAACTCTATAATGATATCAAGGGAAGCTGTCAAGAAAGAGGTGACGCTTTAGATGAAACATTGGGGGTTGCAGATAAATTCTGGGATGAACTGAACAATCTAACTAGTACACTCAAAGACTTGCAGGAAAACCTAGCCAACCAAGAACCACCGGCCTTGGAACCTGATGCCATTCGAGAACAACAAGAAGAACTTGAGGTTAGTTTAGAAATATAATTGCAAATCAGAATTCCTAAGAGACCAAATAGCTCTGTTTTCAGCCTAGGCCTGTACAACCGAGAGATTCAATCCATCCCTTTCCCCAAAATCAATTAATGACTAAACATTCATCATTTGCTCATATAGAAGTAACACATGTTCACAAGCATGTCCACATGGCTATATATATTTTAATTTAAAATTATATAACAATGTGCCCTCCTGTTATCACCATAATGGCGTTATGAAAAATCTTGAACACCGCAGAATAATGGTTACACATGGGAGATGGCATTGAACTTTGTAGTGATAAATGTACTCAAACTGCAAGCAGTGTTGTATGCAAGTAGTGAACTCCCCACATAAAGACTCTCTAACAAATTCAAGATACATGAAGTCCTCAAACTGCAAAAGCAGTGAATGAAATATACAAAAGTATAACAATTTACCCTTCTGGTTATCACCATAATTGGAGTTCATCAGATGTATAGTATTTTGAAAGTTGATGTAAAGAACACCACAATTAATTTATTTTAGAATATGAAAGAAGAAGCTCAGGCCACCCAAGCTGATTTATCTGATGTACAACACACAGGTCAACATCTGATGTCTATAGTTGGTGAACCAGATAAACCTGAAGTTCAGAAGAATATAGATGATTTAGATAACCAACTGGCATCTATTAATGATGATTTAGAAAAGCGATCTCGATCTTTAGAAGAAGCTCTTGCCAAAGCTTTAACCTTCCAAGATGTTCTTATGGTAAGTTTCTTTATGTTCCATACTGCTTTGGTTCAGGAATTTTTGTTTCTTCATACATGTAAATTGTTTCTTGTGACATCATTGTCTGGCTTGCCAATTTGATATATTTCTGTTTTTTGTGGTTATGAGAAGGGACTGGTATTATAATCTTAATTATTTATTATCCTTCTATGAATTTTAAATTTCAATCAAATATGCGAGTAATATATTACTTAAATAAGTTATTTTGATTGATAATCAAGTTTTTATCAGAAGCCTGCAGTCTATAATCTATCTCCATTATTTGATAGTTGTTGACTAGTTTCAAGTTTCTTTTACTTTTTCTAACCATGTTTTTATTGTTTACAGAAACTGTTGATATGGTTACAGAAGAAAGAAGAAGAATTTAGTGATATGGGACCTATTGGTTCTAGTTTTGAAGTTCTTAAGAAACAACTTGAAGCTCTCAAGGTTTGTTCCTTTAGGATATTGACATAATGCTTTTACATTATATATTATTCTAAATAAATTAATTTCAAGTCTTGAATTGATCAAGAAAAGGTAGTTTCTGAATTTTCCATTCATATTTGAGACATTTATTCCTTGGAAGGTTTCACTTAATTTCTATTTCAAGGTCTTAAATAAGAAAGAATGCAAACTGCAATTTGACTGCTGTGAAAACTTGAGGACTCGTTTACATTAAAGCATTGGATATATTCCTTAATTTTATTATTGTAACCTTTCATTGTGTAAGATGTTTTAGAACTAGTATTTTGGTGTAACTTATACGCAAACGTGTACAGGTCCTGTAAAAAATCAGGCAATTTGCCTCGAAAAAATCGGGAGATTATTTGCAAAACATTATGAAAACATCGATAAAATGTTGATTCCAGCCATCTAAATTAAATAGTAAAAACAATGTTGTTTGGCCGAATCATAAAGAAACCCAACAAAATTGGTAGATTAGAGATTTATTCTTATCCGCAATTTTGAGAAAGGGAATAATTTGAAATATTTTTGTTCATCATTACCCTAACCTACATCTGTTTGTTTATAGACATTTAAAGGTGAAGTAGAACCTAAACAGATAGATATTGAATCATTGAGTCAACAAGCTAATGAAATGGCTAAAGATAGTACTGCTGAACAAGCTGTTATAGTTAAAGAACCAGTAGCAGAACTTAAAGAGAGATGGGACGTACTGGTTGATAATATTCGAGATAGACAGGTAAGATTTATTTCTTTATCAGCATGGATACGAGTGGCAAACATGGCAGGTTCAGTATTCACTACATGGACTATGAAGTGGTATTATATATTGTATTGTAGAAGCTATGAGTATCCAGCATAAAAATTGGATTTCTAAATAGCTTCACAAAAATTTGTATGTTATTTTTTCAAAATTCTGAAAAGCAAACAAATATTCTGCAATATCTGTATCCAACTTCTTAGTGACGGACATTTTATTTTTACTGCCTGCCTGTATTGTGACTGAGGCAGTAGTAAGTATTTTGGTACTTTGTGACATATAATGGGCTTTATCAATATGGTTGGTGATTTATGTTCCATAGTTGTTTTACTTTTTGTTATATGTTGGCTGTTATACTCATATCTTTTATCCAAAAATTGTTACGTTTAATTATTGGAGATGGTTTCACAAATTTTTTGACTCAAAACAGCATTTAATGTACTTCATTTAAATGATATTGACATATTTTTTAGCAAATACATTTCATGATGTTCATAATGCTTTCATAACAAGCATGTTTCTTGCTTATGTTTTGTTGTGAAAGCTTTTCAAAACATAGCATGAGCTTCAGTATATATCAAATCTATTCATTAGCCCCATCATTTTATATTCATTCAGCCTTTTACACCTCCTAGTTATATAATTTTACTCGGTTGCACTATTTCTTTTTTCTTTTCAGCATCTGATGCAAAATGCTTTATTAAAGTTGGGAGAATTTGACCATGCTTTGAAAGAATTGAATAATTGGGTTACAAAAACTGACAGTAAATTAGATGATATTGAACCTATCTATGGTGATTCTAAGATTATTGAGATTGAGATGGCTAAGTTAAAGGTAAACAATAAAGATTTGTTATTTTCGTTTAAACCCTGCAGTGGTTCAGTGTGATACAACTTTACCAATGATAAAATTAGTACATGAACACATTCTTTTAATGTTTATTGTTCATAACCTATGATTGAAGTTTGACAATGTTGTATTTCCATGGCTAAATTTTACAGTAACTATCATAGTCTAGATAACACTTTCAAACTGTTCCACAGATTTTCTGTCAATGAATGAACGTTCAGGGAAATGACACGAGATAGTCACCCTTTCCCTTACTAAGCTGTAAATCTATTTTTTCTCTGTTGTCAGGTGATTCAAAATGATATCCAGTCTAAAATACCTAGTATAGATTCTATCAATGTGGAAGGACAGAAACTAATGGCTAATGAAAGTCACATGGAAATTTCTAGTACACGACAGAAATTAGATGATCTGAATAATGGTTGGGAAGTCATTCAAGATAAAACCAACAAAAAAATGGCTGACTTAGAAGAAGCTTTACAAGAGGTATGATTTTGAATTGATGTTCTAATATCTGATACTAAGACATATATATAGAAGAAATCTCCTTTAAAATCATACTGAAAACAAGCTTGTTCTTTTTCCTTTATTAAAAACATTAGTAATAATAAATATTAGAATACATGGAATTTCCTTTAGCCAAATAGACCTTACGCATGCTTCAAGCTTGAATCAAGAATGCATCGCATTATGCAAACAGATGGTTTGGACTAACAGCGTGTCAATGTAACGTAATTGCCACCTTCCCCAATCCTAATTACCTCTAATTCATATTTTACATCATTAACCATCATCATTAGTTTATTAAGCTCCTTAAAGCTGAACTCCTGTTATGAAAATAAATAAAATAATTAATAAATAAAAAATCTTATCCGCCATACTTGTTTCAAACTTAAAACTTAAAGTATGGCGTCTGCCACTCCTATCAAAACCTAAAATCTGGTCAGGCTTTGCTTCACTCTGACTCGGTATCGACAACTTTGAACTTCGCTCTCGTGACATTATTTATTAAGTTTGAAACAAGTATGGCGGATAAGATTTTTTTTATTAATTATTTAATTTATTTTTTAACAGGAGTTCAGCTTTAATGATACTTGATACATGAATTTTATCTGAACACTTTCTGAGACTTTCTTAAGTCCAATCTCACTGTTGATCAGGTGGTATTGATAAGGTTTTTTCTTCATTTCTTCATCTTCCATCTTGTCGACAGATCATGTAATTTACCTTTCAGTGTCGCAAGGTGATAAAAGGTCTAATGCACTGAGTAGTAAATTGTTTTTTATTTTGTTTTAGGCTCAATTATTTACTGGAGACTTACATGATGTTCAAGTTAAACTAAGTGATATAGAGAATCAACTGATCACTTCCAGACCTGTTGGAGGTTTACCTGAAACAGCTAAAGAACAACTGGATAAGTTTATGGTATGTTGTGTTTTGACTTATTTGATATTAGGACATTGGATATTTCTTTATTCTGGTTTCATACACATACATGGTTTGTTTGAAAGTAAAGCTAGGTGTAAATTCTTGTACACAAAAGTGCCTTATTTAAGTTTTTGAAGCATGCCTCTGTTGATAATTGATTAACGACAGACATTGGTGTATTAATTTGAAGGCATTCTTCGTGTTATGTTATCCCATCTGTATGCAGATATAACACTGAAGTGCCTTGTTTAATTTCTTATAGCATGCTTCTGTATATAGTTTGGAAGAGATGCTCTGATTGTGTCAGTAAATTGCAAGTTCTGAAAGCATTGTAACTTGAAAATTCTTTGACAGTTTAGCCTAATGTTTGTATTTATAGGAGGTTTTTAATGATCTGAAAGATTTGGAGCCAAAGGTTAGTGATGTCTTGAAGAATGGTGACGATCTTACTAAGAAGAGTACTGATCCTGCCTCAAGTAATATTAAGCATAATATGAAAGCTCTGCAACAGAGATGGGATAATTGTAGAGCCAGAGCTGAAGATAGAAAGGTAAGTATTGTTTTGAAATCATATTTTATTAACGCTGAAGAAAAGTAAATGGCTATAAAAATGTAATATCAATAATTTAGAAAGTTCCCAAAAATCTCACAATTTTCATATACAAAAATGTTTTATTGAAAAGACCTTCAAATTTTGCCTTTTTTTTCTAGAAAAAATTAGAAGAAGCTGAAGGCAATGCTGGTAATTTCCATAATGATCTGAATAAGTTTATAGCCTGGTTGACAGAGAAAGAAAGAATACTTAATAATCTTGCACCTGTAAGCCGTCTGGTTAATAGAGTCACAGATCAAGCAGATGAGCACAGGGTAAGAAGATAATGATAAAACCCAAATAGCTACTGAATGTGATAACTTGGCAAGAACACACTGGTTTTTACCATAATCATGACTTTCAGATACTTTCAAATATATGTATATTTATCTTGGTTAGTTGTGCTTGTTTCCCCACTGATCTCAAGTTTGTTGTATGATTTGTTATAGTTAATCATTAACACAAGGTGGCTCTTATGTCTTTTGGGTTGCTTTATTGGTGAGTTCTGCACATTTAAACATTCGTTCAATCAACCAAAAGATTCAACTGAAACGGGAAAAAGATGGAAAAGTTATAAATGTGACACATCTGCTTTCCTAATGTTTGATTGAGAAAGGAATATAATTGTAACAGAAGAACCCTTGTAAACATTTAGTTTATCATTTAGGAATCACATGCTATCCCATTATCTTAAAAACAAGGCCATTTTTCCCAATTCGCCATTCGTTCAATCAACCAAAAGATTCAACTGAAACGGGAAAAAGATGGAAAAGTTATAAATGTGACACATCTGCTTTCCTAATGTTTGATTGAGAAAGGAATATAATTGTAACAGAAGAACCCTTGTAAACATTTAGTTTATCATTTAGGAATCACATGCTATCCCATTATCTTAAAAACAAGGCCATTTTTCCCTTTGCCACTTTTTTTCTATATTACCTTATATTGTCTTTTTTATCATACAGATCCTACAAAAAGACATCTCTAAAAATCGTGAGAACCTGATAGCTTTAGAGAAGATGGGTACACATTTGAAATACTTTAGTCAAAAACAAGATGTGATCTTAATTAAAAATCTTCTGTCAAGTGTACAACACAGATGGGAGAAAATAGTATCACGTAGTGCTGAAAGAACTAGAAAACTAGAGAGAGGCTATAAAGAAGCTAAAAATGTAAGTGTATAATTTAATATTAACAATGTATATATATTTTTTCGCTTTGCTTGACAACCTTTGCAAAGGTTTTTTATCTTGATTTGAAGGAGCCAGTTTTATCATTTGAAAATAAATAAAAATAGGGCTAATACTATAACTATCCAGCTACAGTTTCCTTGGTTGGTTCTTTGATATACAAGCCTAATTAGGAGTTGAAAAGTACATACTGTAAGGCTAGAAATTAATGCGTCAACAAATTAATGCGACATGGGGTATAGAGACTAAAATGTGAGTACAAATTAATGTGATCCGCATAAAAAAGAAAAGGGCTTCCCGGAATTCTACAAGTGTTTAATGAATGAAGACATGAACAATGATCAAGATTTTAACTTTAAATAGTCAAGTGTGAAAATCTTTTGGTTTTTTTTGACGTCATTGATTACTAATCAGCTTCAAATTTAGAGATAATTACTTAATCCCGCCCGGTCTCAATTTAAATACTTGACTGATTCTACCTTTTGTCCATCATATGATTTTATTTTCCTTTAATTCACTTGGAAATATGTATTTAAAAATGCGGATACAAATTAATGCGATCGCGGATAGGTCGCATTTAACGCATTAATTTCTATCTCGCAATAATTTGTAGCCTTACAGTATATCATTTCATTAGGTTTAATTGATGTTACAAATTATATTGTCAACTCATCATGAATATATGTACCATATGTTACCATAAAGCATGATAATAATAAAACTAATTGGAGTGTTATTGATTCTACAAGTATGTATGATGTTACAGTACACATAAATACATATCAATATTCAATATTATATAGTTTGATAATGACAGTTTTTATATTATTCTCCCTAATTGTTGGATTTCAGATTTGAGTCCCATTCAGTGGTAAATTTTTGTTACATAAATATCAATAAATATATGACATTTGATTACAGTTCCATGATATCTGGAAAGATTTACTAGGCTGGTTATCAGAGGCTGAACAGATCCTATCTGAAAATCTCAAGATTGGTAATGAACCTGCCAAGATCAAAGCTCAAATTGCTAAACATAAAGAATTCCAGAAGAAATTGGGTGCCAAACAGCCTAAATTTGACACTGTCAATAGAACAGGTCGAGGTTTGAAAGACAAATGTCCCACTGATGATGTTCCAGTAATACAGCAGATGTTGAATGAATTGAAAAACAAGTGGAACACAGTGTGTGGCATGTCTGTTGATAGGTAGGAAATTTGGTAATCAAGTTCAGTTTTGTCATTGAGATGAACTTTTAGATTTCAACCAGTTTCCTCTTGTCTGTGATGCTGGTTGGAAGGACTGACATAGTTAAAGCTTCTAGAAGTTGGGATACAATAATAAACTGAGGCCTGTGTGCTACAGGCTGTGCTACTATATCCCTTGACAGTTGGAAATTTAAAAAAAATAGGCTAATGCTACTGTCCTGACAGTATTTCCCTAACACATTGAAAAATCTATTGGGTGTAGAAGATTACTGTCCTGACAGTATTTCCCTAAAAAAAACTTTTGGGGAAAATTAAATTTCCCAAAATTGGGGTGTAGAAGATTACTGTCCTGACAGTATTTCCCTAACACATTGAATAATCTATTGGGTGTAGAAGATTACTGTCCTGACAGTATTTCCTTAACACATTGAATAATCTATTGGGTGTAGAAGATTAGGATATAAATCCTATCTGAAGAAACTTCGCATGTTATTGGGTTACTTTTGTTCAAACTATAGAAGCTCTTTTGTTTATAATGCCTTTGTCCTCAACCATATATATTTTATATTATAGACAAAGGAAGTTTGAAGAAGCCCTGTTGTTTTCTGGTCAATTTAATGATGCCCTTCAAGCATTGTTAGATTGGTTAGCTAAAGTGGAACCAACACTAGGTGAAGATCAACCTGTACATGCTGATATTGATACAGTCAACAGTTTAATGGATGAACATAAGGTAAAGTTTACTGGGCCTTAGTTAATGCTCACCAGTAATTATAAACATGGAACTACTGAAAAGACTTTTCATCATATAAGCCAAATGCATTTCTTATCTTATTCAAGGAATACAGATAGTCTTGAAAATTTGTAATGAAGTTCAAAATGTTGATGCCTTTTAATTCAGATTTTCCAACAAGAAGTAGGGGCCAGAGCTAAAACTGTGGAATTTGTCAAGAAATCAGCTAAAGATTTGATAGAGAAATCCCAAGAAGACACATCTGAGTTACAAGCGCATTTAATAGAACTGCAGACACAATGGGATAGAGTTTGTAAACTAAGTGTTAGTAAACAAGATAGATTGGAACAAGCTCACAAATTGGTAATTGATTTCATATCATATAGTATTTTTGCATAGATATATGTATTCATTTTGTACATTAGAAAAATGCTGGTTTATAATATACTGTATATGAATTTTCTGTTACAAAACTTTATCAAGAGTTGGATATGAAGGAGAGTTTCTAAAAACAAATTTCTGTGGAATTAAAGATTCACCCCCTACTAAGCAAAGCAGCAAAAACAAGTTTTCAATAAACATTCGACAATTTGATATTGCTTAGCTGAGCGATGATTTCCAAATCACAGAGGTTTACCAGCCTATAAGTTTTATAATTTCTTATGTGTTTATATGTGGGACTGTTGCAGGATCTGCAGAATTTTTAATTGACCAACAAATGTAAAGGGAATAATTTTATTTCTACTTTTCTGCTTTGATTACTAAGACTTGATGAGTTGAGGAAAAATTAGGGGTTGTTTTGTTATATGTTACTGACTGTTACAACTATTATTATTTTAAGGCTGAAGAATTTAATAAGAAAGCTAATGGATTATTAGAATGGTTAGGAGATGCTGAAAGACAACTTCGTGTACAAAATCAACAAGCCCTACCAGAAGAAGAAACAGTCATGTTAGATAAGATAGAGGAACATAAGGTTAGCTTATTTACATATTAAACATTTAGAAATCAAAAAAAGGTAGGCCTATGCTACTGTCCTATAAACACATTTCCCTCATTGCACACTGCATCAAGTTGTCCGTTTTCATTCATCAAAGCAGGTGTAGAAAAGTTGGATGCAAAACTTCATAATTTTCCTTTTTTTTAAAATTTTGATCACATTCATCCTACAGAAACTGAGTCATCTTCCTTTAAATCAATGTGATCTGATGTATATATTTTTTTATTTTGTATTTATAAACCAATAAGTTGTGCAGGAAAGTATACAAGTGTTGATTATGAGATCGAGTAATATGTTCTGTTATTACAGAAGCCTTGAAACAAATAATGTTTGAAGTATAAACTAATTTTTATTTTCAAATTATATTCGTTTTTACAGAAATTTGAAGAATCATTATTAGCCCAAGAAGCCAATCTACGTGAAACATTAAATATAGGACAAGACATAATGAGAAGATGTCATCCTGAAGGAGTTATTACAATGAAACATTGGTTATCAGTTTTACGTGCTAGATGGGAAGAGGTATTATTATTGCATAAAGGGTCACTGGGCTTTTTGGTTCTCCCTAAGCTATAAACTATATTGACATTTTGTAGGAAATCACTGAAATAGGTTTTTAATAGATTATAAAGATCAAGCATTTACTAATAACCCAATATTCTTTTAAAATGTATTGATGTGTATTATACAAAATTAACTTTGAGCCAAAATTACACATCTAAAATATAACTTCAAATAAACTGTTAATTTTATTGATTTTTTCAGTTAATGAGTTTAACTAAACAGAGAGAACGTAAACTTACAGATGGTTTATCCACCTTGCGTAGAAATAATCTACTGTTAGACGAACTACTAGCCTGGTTAAATAATGCTGAAGTTAAACTGATTGATGCTGATAAAGAACCTATACCACAGGATGTACCAACAATACAACACCTACTCAAAGAACATCATGTTAGTGGCTTATTCATCAAACCAACACTTTTTAACTGTCAATAAGGGGCTATTCTCACCTATGGCTCTTATTTTCTTAGCAGACTACTAGTATATTGTGGTCCAAGCAGTTTCGCTAAATTATTGGACAAAATTTAGTCAATAGAGGCAGGTTTCCAGGTTGCAAAGAGAACACAATTTTCTTTTCATGATTTCATAACGAAATTGAAAATGAAACTAAAATTTGTGAACCTATATATTTGCTCTTGATTTCAGGATTTCCAATGTAATTTATCTGCTAAACAACCAGAAGTTGATAAATTAACAAGACCAGAGAGACGAAGACCATCAGTTTCTGTTGATGCTTCAACACCTTCTCTAATTCCTCGCTTTAGAGGTAGCTTTAGAACACCTTCTAAGAATTCCCCCAGGTAAGATAATTGTTATGATAATTCAGTTCAGTTCTATAGTTCATTATTTCATAATCCAGACAAGATTTGGAAGAATCACTCAAGTATGTAGTGTTTTAGATTGGAAGTTCTTAACATCTCTACAGATCTCACACCAAAGCTGTGAAGTTTTAATTATTTCATAGATTTTGAATTTCACCTTCCTGCTTTTTCCTGGTTTCATTTCATATACTTATTTTTAAGAATTCTCTATTCTGTATTTTAGTCGTTCGAGTGGCCGACGAACACCAGATATGTCTGGCAGACGCACTCCAGATTTTGGTGGACGTAAAACACCTGATTTCCTGTCTGGTCGTAGAACACCTGACTTCCTGTCTGGTCGTAGAACACCTGATAATTATTCTGGAAGAAGAACACCAGATTCTGCAAATCGCCACACACCCGAACCATCATTCAGAAATCCAAGAGTTGGTGCTCTCTATAATAAATGGCGCCATATTTGGTTGATGGCAATGGAGAGACAACGTAAGCTGCAAGATGCTATGAATTACTTAGATGAGGTAAAAATACGTACTATTATTGGCTGCTAGTGTACACCTTTTACACCTCATAACCCCTTACAAAAAATATTTTCTCAAAACATAAAGATTAAAGTTTTTGCAAATAGACAAGATGCCTGTTTAATCCTTCAAGTTTTAAATACTGGACGATATTAGAATTCAGTACATAGAACAGATGTGTTGAACATGTGTGTTGTAAACCTAACCCTTCTGAAAACTGAACATACCCTTTATAAGCCACCTTCATTCAAAACCTCATTAAATAATTTCAATATTTATATTACAGCTTGAGAGAATGAAGAATTTTAACTTTGATGATTGGAGAAAACGCTATTTACGTTGGATGCATCATAATAAAGCTAGAATTATAGATTTCTTCAGGCGTCAAGATCGTGATAGGGATGGTAAATTAACTAGAAAGGAATTTATTGAGGGTATTTTAGCATCAAGTAAGTCTTCATTATATACATTTCATAGGCATGGATTTGATATGCTATTTTTTACAAGAACATATCTGTTTGGTGGTCAAAGTGTTTAGTTTATCACACAACAGTACTGTTATCAGGTTTATAAAACATGGTTTATAAGAACAATACAAACTATAAGCACAGATTAACAATTCAGCAAATTATGTTAAGTAGGTCATGTATTTGTGCAGCAAGTAAACCTTGTTATCCACTAAAATTGACTACTGTTAAAATTGAAGCTAAAGGGCATGAAAGTGCTCAAATTTGCAGAAAATCAACCTCAGAATGAAGGCCCAAATATATGATTGTGTGTTTAATTGTATTTTCCTTTGTAGAATTCCCAACTACTAGATTAGAAATGGAGGCGGTGGCAGATAAGTTTGATCATAATAAAGATGGCTATATAGATTATAAGGAATTTGTTAATGCTTTAAGACCACCTTCTGATAGAGAGGTAGGGAGTATTTTGGGTACACATTATATTAGCACTGGTATACCGACACTTCTTTACTCTAACAAATATTGGGAAAGTTTGGTTTTTACTTTGTAACTCTGATTGTTGGGTATAAATAAGTAAATTGATTCAAATTAAGGGCTATATATTATGAACATGGAGCTCAGCTGGCTCTTGAATTTGAAGATAAAGATATTATGTTTGTGGTTTGGCTCCCCTTCAGAAAAAAAACCAATAAACTATGGTTCTAAATATTTTATTGAAATTAAAAAAGATTTATTATTAAAAAAGATATTATTCTGTTATGACAGAAACTTGACCTGACTCATATAGCCCATCTTATAGTCTATCTTAAATATCCCATCCTATATAGTCTATCTCTTATAGCCCATCTTATATAGTCTATATTATATAGCCCATCTTATATAGTCCACCTCTTATAGCCCATCTTAAATAGTTCATCTTATATAAACCCATCCCTTATTCAAAAACTTAATTCAAGAAATAGACAGGTAAATAATAGACAATAAACAGCAAATTTATATAGGATGAATATTAAACATTTTGACAAATGAAGAAACGCATATACAAGAGAATGGAAAGGTAATAGAAGAGAAATAGATTAAGGAGAGAGTAGACAAACAAAAATATACATTGCACTGATAGAATCACATCAATAGTTATATATATGATCTGTCTTATATAGCCCATCTTGTATAGCCCATTTCTTATAGCCCATTTAAATAGTTCATCTTATATTCCCCTTCTTATATAGCCCATTTCTTATAGCCCATGTTAAATAGTTCATCTTATATAGTCCATCTCTTATAGCCCATCTTATATAGTTCATCTTATAAAGCCCATCTTAAATAGTTCATCTTATATAGCCCTTCTTATATAGTCCATCTTATATAGTCCATCTCTTATAGACCATCTTAATTTGTCTATCTTATATAGCCCATCTTATATAGTCTATCTTATATAGTCCATCTCTTATATCCCTTCTTAAATGGTCTATCTTATATAGCCCATCTTACATAGTCTATCTTATATAGCCCATCTAAAGTGAAGGACATTACCCATCATTTATTTCAAATTATACACAATGAAACTATCAATGGATATGAAGAGAAAAAATGTATGGTTTGAATTGCAGCGAACTGTTGAACCATCCTTAGATGAAAAGATTATGGATGAAGTTGCGAGACAGGCTAGTAAATGCACATGTGTTAAACAATTCCGTATTCATAAAATTGGTGAAGGCAAATATCGGGTAAGTTGTTGGTCCTAACATCAGCTTTAAGTTAGAATTTTCTAATTTTGTGATTTTCAGGGAGATTGGTATTTTTGCTATCTGATAAATTCAAATTGTACATTCTTTGAAAATATTGATAAAATCAAAAAGCACAAAATTTGGAAATTTGTTAATTTGGTGTTCACAAGGTCCAAATGAATTGACATGACAGACAATCAGATTTGAATTTTGATTATTATATTAAGTATTGGTGATAGAAATATTATTTGTATGGTTCTCATTGTTAGTTCCTCCATCATATTTAAAAACATCCATAATTCCTTCAATTGTTAGGTCCATTTGTAATCAAAGTAAATTACTAACACATGAATCTTATATTATTATTATTAAAGTTGTTACTTGTTTGACATTAGTTAGTATTGTTTGATGGGTTCTTTGTTTTTCAAATTGCCTTTGGAATAAGTGGAACCAATTGCAGTGAGAATCATACTTTTGATGTGTTAAAACTTTTGTTAAGGATGGGGACTCTTAACTTTATTGTTGTTGTAAAAATGGGGGATTCTTCGGAAATTCTGAGCCCTTTTTGTTTTGTTAATTGGTTCAGTTCATGGTGGTATGGCCTTTGACATTTCAATAATTTGCAAGGCAATGCTGAAGCCTACAGACGTTCCATAGTTCTGCAAGCTAAACATGTTATTTCATTCTAGTCTCTTATGCTTTAGAGAATTACACAAGAAATTGCAATCATCATCAATAAAAGCCTCAATGTTATTTTATTTATCTTATTTTTTTTGGCAAAAACAGCAGCTAGAGCACATGTTATTTAGTGTAAGTTGTTTTCCAGGAAGGATGTATATTTATTTTGTTGCCAAATATATTTATCATTGTTTCTCTTTTTCTTTCATAATTTATCATATGTTTTTGTGTGTGTTATTTATTTTCTGATTGGTGTAGTGAAGCTTATATCTATAGACTTTATTTTCATGGTATTTATACTAAATATACTGTTTCCTTAAAAAAATTTATGTGTATAATGAACATAGAAAGATTATGATCATTTGCTTGTTTTCTTTTTTTTTTTTAATGATTTTCTCCTACTTTGAAACAGCAAGAGTTCCGTGTATATTATTTATTGTTGCATTTTGGCATGCACTCAAGTTAATTGTTAACAATAAGCTCAAAACACATTCCTCCAAAATACCCATTTTAAATAGGACAGGAAGTAATGTACTGTTAAAGTTGACAATTGTCAGCTTCTAAATCCAATACATGCAGACAAATTCCACTCCCTTTTCATTCATAATAAATAATTTAGAAATCTTCATAGAACTTTGTGAAAACTTTATGATAATGATAAAAAAATAAATTTGGTTTGAATTTAAATGTAAACCCTTCAGAGGTGTAATAAAAAATCTCCCAATGAATAAAACTGTTTGATTTAACTAATGGTAACTTGCATGGTCATTTTTATACGCCCACATGAAATGGGGGGGCGTATATTGTCGTCACCCACATCCGTCCGTCCGTCCGTCCACAATTGCTCGTAAACACTCTACACGGTGTAATTCTTGACGGATTTAGATGAAACTTAATATGAGTGTTTATGATCACGCAAGGATGAACCCTATTGAAAATCAGCGAAAACGGAAAAAAATTAGTATTAGTTTGTGCCCTTGTTCTTGAATGGCTCGTAAACACTCTACAAAGTGCAATTCTTGACCGATTTTGATGAAACTTGGTGTGAGAGTATGTTATAACTCAAGGATAAACCCTATCGAAAATCAGCGAAATCGAAAAACATTTAGTATGAGTTATTGCCCTTGTTCTTGAAAACGCGTTCAATTTTAGCTTGTAAACACTCTTGAGAGAACAATTTTTAATGGATTTTAATGAAACTTGGCCTGAGTATTTGTTATCACCCAAGGATGAAGCCTATTGAAAACCAGTCAAATCGAAAAAAAATTAATATCAGTTATTGCCCTTGTTTTTGAAAACGCGTTCAATTTTTAGCTTGTAAACACTCTACAAAGCACAGTTATTGACCGATTCTGACGAAACTTGCTGAAATTGTTTAATATCACCCAATAATGAACCCTTTTGAAAATAGCACATATCGAAATATATTTAATAGGAATTATTGCCCTTGTTCTATAAAATGTGTTGGATTTTTGCCTTGTAAACACTCTACAAGTCACAATTCTTGAGCAATTTTGACATAACTTGGCATGAGTATTTCTTATCTCTTAAGGATGAACCCTATTGAAATTCAGTTAAATCGAAAAATATTTAGTATCAGTTATTGCCCTTGTGTTTGAAAACGCGTTCAATTTTAGCTTTTAAGCACTCTAGAAAGAACAATTCTTAATGGATTTTGATAAAACTTGGCTTGAGTATTTGTTTTTACCCAAGGATGATCCTTTTTGAAAATCAAATAAATTGAAATATATTTAGTGTCAGTTATTGCCCTTGTGTTTGAAAACGGGTTTAACTTTTTGGCTAATAAACACTCTAGAAGGTACAATTCATGACCAATGTTGACAAAACTCACTGAAATTGTTGGATATTGCAAGGGATGAGTCTAATTGAAAATTAAAAATATCAAAATATATCTAATATGAATTATTGCCCTTGTTCTTTTAAACGCATTCGATTTTTGTCTCGTAAACACTCTACATGGCACAATTCTTGATGGATTTCGATGAAACTTGGTGTGAGAGTGTGTTATAACTCAAGGATGAACCCTATTGAAAATCAGCAAAATCGAAAAAAAATTTAGTATGAGTTACTGCCCTTGTTCTTGAAAACGCGTTCAATTTTAGCTTGTAAACACTCTAGAAAGAACAATTTTTAATGGATTTTGATGTAACTTGGCTGGAGTATTTGTGGTCTCCCAAGGATGAACCCTATTGAAAATCGAAAAATATTTAGTACAAGTTATTGACCTTATTTTTGAAAATGCGTTCAATTTAACTCGTAAACACTCTAGAAAGAACAATTTTGAATGGATTTTGATGAAACTTGGCTTTAGTATTTGTTTTCTCACAAGGATAAACCCTATTGAAAATCAGATAAATCGAAAAATATTTAGTGTCAGTTATTGCGCCTGTTTTCTAAAACGCTTTCAACTTTTGGCTTGTGAACACTCTAAACATTCCTTTTTGACAAAACTCGCTGAAATTGTTTAATATCAACCAAGGATGAGCCTTATTAAGAATTAAAAATATCAAAATATTATTAAGGGTGAACCCTATTGCAAATCATAAAAATACCGAAAAATTACTTAATGAGTTGTTATTAGGTACAATTCTTGACAGTTTTTAATGAAACTAGAGACCCTAGAAAAAAATAGGTTGGTAGGTTGAATAATTCATTCCACTTATTGTAACCTTACTGAAAAGTTTTTATTTGAAATAAATGCTGCCAGTGGGCGTATATTACCTTGCCTGGCAAGCTATCTTAGATATGACAAATGAAATATACAATCTTAAAATAAAGGAAATCTGTCCACCAATCACAGCTGTAAGTCTTTGTGATTTGGTTTTATGAATGAAGAAGTTTCTAAAAAAAAATGCTATGATTTAGTGATAAGCTATTAAAAGTAAGGTTAAAAATAGTAGACAATTTACATTTGACCCACAAAATAATGTAATGAAATTTAGGCATACATTATAAACCTATTATTAATAAGTATTATTTATATATTTTTAAAATGAAAATATGTCAAGTTGTTTTCAAAATTGAACATAAAATGTTAGATAAATTTGATTGTTGATTTTGTTTTATACCCTCTAATGAATCCAATTTAGTCTAAGAAATCTCACCGTTGCCATTGGAAACTTAATTTTGTCAATATTCTGCAAATTTTAGTTCTGCTTATTATATGTTGTGATGTGCGTTGTTTAAATATTTGGTACTCACCAATCCAATATCCATCCCAATTCCACTTGGAGTAGTCTCCCTTGGTGATCATTCCTGAAATAGCCACTTACAATTTTGTTTGTATTGTAATGTATATGTTACATTGGCTTGACACTTAATTACTCAGTTAATTAGAAATTTATTACCCTGCATCTAATTAATATTTATAATTGCATCTTGTACCTTCATTTTGTTAACTGAGTAAATTCATATAAAAAAAAGCCTCTAACTCCCTTCGTAGAAATTAACAATTTATAGATGTGAAGTTTGATCATTAAAAGTCATATCAACATTGAGTAAAATGTTTTTAGGAATTATTGAAATTATATTGTTTATGTTTCGTTATAGTTTGGAGATTCTCAGAAGTTACGTCTGGTACGTATATTACGTAGTACTGTGATGGTTCGAGTTGGAGGTGGATGGGTTGCTCTTGATGAATTCCTTGTAAAAAATGACCCATGTAGAGGTAGGTACAAGTCGATTTGATATCTTTTATTTTTATGTGATTGTTCTGAATTTATTTGAAATGATAAAAAAAAAACCTAAAATATACAAACTTTTTTTTCTGGCCCTTAAAGGAATACTGTGTCTTAAAATGAACTTATAGTCATCAGTAGATAAACCTGCTGCCATAATTAGCGTAACAGAATCCTCATATAATGTGATAAATCCTTAGTAATAAATCTTTGTAATTATCCATAAAAATGCTATTGATTATTGATAAACTCTTAATAAATTAAATAGGCGTCTTTCAATAATTACTTCATTTTGTGAGTTTTCCATATTTAAAGGGATCTTGTTACTTTATGACACCGGGAAAGTTCACTGATGATTATATACACATATCGACTTTATGTTTATTCGCAGTATCACTTTAATGTCATTCCACTTAGTTGACAATACAATTGCCCTATACATTTGTTTTTGATATAAAATTTATTACCAAGTCAGCAGATATAAATATATAGGTTTTTTCATAATAAACCCTATATGTGTATACACAAAGTAAGCCAGCTCAAACATTTTGTTGAAACATAAATGATGGTTTGATCATTGCATATCTAGGTCTGAGCCCATTGGTCTTTTAAAAGCTATTATCCAAATGTGATTGCATTAAAATTGTTATTATGTATGATTTAAATAGCACACTCCTGCCCGTGCTTATTATAATGTTAGTATTGTTAACGCTTTATGTTATTTGGTTTATTGATTGTATCAGTTAGTATCAGTCAAATGTCTCTGTGTCTTGCCACAATTTTAGTTGGCTTTTGTGTCCGTTTTTACCACAATATTGATTGTGTTTTTGCTTATATTAGAGAAAGCTAGAAAATTAATCATACAAACCGTGGATTGTAAGTATGAAGAACTCTTGGCCAAACTTCTTCTGGATTATGGGACAGTGTTGTCTGTAGTACTTAATAGTTACAGTCTACTTTTAAGTTTTGGTTCCCACCTTTTTTTTTTTTTCGTCCAACATACCATCCCATGATACTGTATTTGGGGGGATTCTTGCATGTGTGATTGATTATTTTAGTTATTTTTATTATTTGTTTTTTTTTCCTTCAGCATTTTAAGTTTCGTTTATCTTTATGGTTTCAGAAAAACTGTATGAAAAATATAATTCATGTCCTATCTTAATTGTCATATATTTTTTTCCTTACCTCAAGTGGGTTCTTGGCGCCGTAATCGTTTTCGTTTTGAACGAAGATTTATGCGATGTGAACACTGTTTAGGTTTGAGTCTTCTCCATTATATTTATATTAACTATTGTTTCTTTGCGATATATTGTAAATCTATTCCCTTTTAAATGAATATCATGACGACACCCTTTGATACACTATGAAAGATTATTAAATAAAATTAAAAATTATTGGATATAATGTATCTAGGTTAAATTCATATTTTTCTTGTTATATTTTAAAATAAATATGCAGTACAGCATGTTATATATCATGATTGAAATGCAACAATTTCAGGAAATTAAAATCGGGAAATTTTAAGTATTATCTTAAAGGAAATCTGATGTCTTCATGTGATATTCAAAAAAAAAATAAATACCCTGATTTGAAATTAATATATTTTGTTAACTGCCTCAATTTATTATAAGTTGCTTGAATTTATAGGACAACCGATGGAATTTGCCACTTCCATCTTGTCCATGTTTGGACTGCTAACTTTATTTTAATGTTGCATGGTTAGAATTAGTTAAATGTGATCCACCTTATCTCCCAAGTTTTGAAGATTTTGATGTTGTAGTGGCTGTCATTTCCATTCACCATTTCATTCTTTCTCACAATTTATTTTGTTTTTGACTTATTTGAAAAGTTTTTTAGCCTCAAATTCTTCTGTCAACTGACTTATTTTACTTTGTATTTTTTTGGAATTTCTGAAGAAATTGATAAGTCAGTCGCTATATAAATAAAGGGTTGATTGACTGAGAGGTATAAAGAAAATAAGATCCTCTCTGAGGTTCTCTCAACTATCTATATATTTCTGATGTGTGTGTGGTGTTTTTTAAAACCAAATCTTATTTGATTTGTTAGTGGGCATGTTATGTTCCTTGAGATATAGTTACAACAATGTAGATTCTTTACGACTCTTAGACACAAATTAAACAAAAAAAAGAAAGTATAATATATGTAATGAAACAATCTGTAATAGATTTAAAAGAAATTGACAGGTATGCAAAAACAATCTTGTTTTTTATATGAAATAGTTGTACAAAGATAAACCATATATACATGATACATATAAAAGCTTATGAACTTTCATAAAAGAATGCTGACAAATCCTAATGAAAGAACACTATCATGACAAATCCTAATGAAAGAATGCTGTCATGACAAATCCTAATGAAAGAATACTATCCTAACAAATCCTAATGAAAGAATTCTATCATGACCAATCCTATTGAAAGAATGCTGTCATGTAAAATCCCAAATGAAAGAATGCTGTCATGACAAATCCTAATGAAAGAATACTATAAGGACAAATCCTAATGAAAGAACACTATCATGACAAATCCTAATGAAAGAATTCTATCATGACAAATCCTAATGAAAGAATGCTGTCATGTCATATCCTAATGGAAGAACACTATCATGACAAATCCTAATGTAAGAATACTATCATGACAAATCCTAATGAAAGAATGCTATCCTAACAAATCCTAATGAAAGAATTCTATCATGACCAATCCTATTGAAAGAATGCTGTCATGTAAAATCCCAATGAAAGAATGCTGTCATGACAAATCCTAATGAAAGAATACTATAAGGACAAATCCTAATGAAAGAACACTATCATGACAAATCCTAATGAAAGAATTCTATCATGACAAATCCTAATGAAAGAATGCTGTCATGTCATATCCCAATGAAAGAATACTGTCATGTCAAATCCTAATGAAGGAATACTATAAGGACAAATCCTAATGGAAGAACACTATCATGACAAATCCTAATGTAAGAATACTATCATGACAAATCCTAATGAAAGAATGCTGTCATGACAAATCCTAATGAAAGAATGCTGTCATGACAAATCCTAATGAAAGAATGCTGTCATGACAAATCCTAATGAAAGAATGCTGTCATGACAAATCCTAATGAAAGAATACTATCATGACAAATCCGAATGAAAGAACACTATCATGACAAATCCTAATGAAAGAATTCTATCATGACAAATCCTAATGAAAGAATGCTGTCATGTCATATCCCAATGAAAGAATACTGTCATGTCAAATCCTAATGAAGGAATACTATAAGGACAAATCCTTATGGAAGAACACTATCATGACAAATCCTAATGTAAGAATACTATCATGACAAATCCTAATGAAAGAATGCTGTCATGACAAATCCTAATGAAAGAATGCTGTCATGACAAATCCTAATGAAAGAATGCTGTCATGACAAATCCTAATGAAAGAATACTATCATGACAAATCCGAATGAAAGAATTCTATCATGACGAATCCTAATGATTGAATGCTGTCATGTCAAATCGTAATGAAATAATTCTATCAGGACAAATCCTAATGAAAGAATACTATAAAGGACAAATCCTAATGAAAGAATACTATTATGACAAATCCTAATGAAAGAATGCTGTCATGACAAATCCTAATGAAAGAATTCTATCATGACAAATCCTAATGAAAGAATACTGTCATGTCAAATCCTAATGAAATAATACTATAAGGACAAATCCTAATGAAAGAATGCTGTCATGAATAATCCTAATGAAAGAACACTCTCATGACAAATCCTTATGAAGTGAACACTAAAAATTGTTCCCAAGTTTGATATGTTTAAAATAATTGCATCAACCTCATTTAACTGACAATGTAATAGTCTATGCATTAATCATTTCATGAACCATGGAATGTTCTCATTAATCTTTATGTTCAATAATTGCATGAACATTGCGAGAAATACAATTTCAATTCTATATGCCTTTTACATTCCTTTCTAAATACTTCTACTTTCACTGTAAGGAAGTCTTAAATTAGAAATTTTTTAGCAATGATAAATCTGAATAGAATTGTAATTTGAAGAGGAATAATTTTTAATTGATTTAAATAAAGAGGTGTTTACTCCCCTTTTCAACTATAATTCAGTAATATTAATGATATTTTCAGCTAAAGGTAAAACTAATGTTGAATTACGTGAACAGTTTGTATTAGCTGCTGGTGTTAGTCAGTCTATGGCAGGTTTTGTTTCCAAGAGTCCAGCTCCAAATAGTCAATATTCTGGTAGTCCTGCACGTCCATCTTATACACCTTACACAGGACCTATATCTAAGGTAAGATACAGACATCCAGCTTCAAAAATTTTATCGAATGTTCAGAAAATGTATTGTCCCCAAGTTCATAACAGCAGTAGGAACTGGTGGCACAGATTAATAACTATACAAATTATGTACAAGTAGATCATGTATTCATGCACCGAATAAACTAACAATTAATGTGAATTTTAACTTGTTATCACATGAACTTGATTATCTAGATAATATTTACATATTATTTATGTCTCCATATTCTGCATATGGCTCAAAATTAATGCCCTTTTTTTAAAAGTAATTTTCAGGTAATACAAGGAAAATATATGTTTATTGATAAATAGAATCTTCCACTCATGCCTACAATATGCATAAAATTCCTTACCAAGGTTACAGAAATATTCAATTGATGAACTAATATCATATGTTTATATTATGATATAAACACTTGTTTAAGATCCTCTGTATATTATTCTCTGGTAGAGAACCATTGAAGATTAAAATCATTTTCAACTCTAGTTTTCTCTTTTTTTTGTAGATTCGAGAAAAAACACCACATTCCTCCCCATGGAACCAAAGAACGAAAACACCAGATGGTGAAGTTCGACATATAATGTCAAGAAATTTAGAGGGTTCCCGTCTTACTCCACCAGCTAAATCTAAACTATTCCGTAAACCAGCAAGTCCTTGTCATCCACAAACACCAAGTAAGTTTTTGATAGATAAAGAATTTTAAAATCATCACATTTTACAATGAATCCTAAATGGATTTTTTAGGAATTAAAGTGTTTCATATTCTTTATTTCTTAACATATAAAAAAAGTCAGCAATAATAAGTCCTTAACAATGGAAACAAATATCCAATTAGATTGTATTCAAACTATTAAGGCCACACCAAACAAGACAATTGATCTATGGATTTTCAAGGAGTGATTTTTATTAATTTTGTTCCGTGGATTCTACTGTTTCAAAAGCGATTTTATATTTATTTAGTTTTATAAATATCTCTGTATAAGACTTTTGTTTTGAAGATTTTGATGTAAAATTTAATATAACAAGACCAACAAAATCCATTTATTTTTAAGTAAACTCTTTTTTAGAACAACTCCTTTTTTTTAAATCTATAACATGAAACTAAAATATCACAAGAGCCAATAAAACAGGGCACTTCGTGATAACTGTAGATTAACCGTTACTCATTATCTGAGTCAGTAATAGAATGACCTCTGGTCAGACACGAGTATGAGTATGCGTAGGTGAAAATATGCGATCAATTCTGCAACAACCTTGTTTTATCTATTACAATCCTTACCATGTGTCTGTTCATTTTGGTAAATCACTGTGTTGCTATTTGGCTCTGAACAACTCGAGGTTGTCTTTTGTCTATAATAAAAATGAAAGTCATTATTTGCGATCCAAATGATTGGGACTAAGTTTCTGGCAGGCGAGTTGTCTAGTTAATACACTTATGAAAGGACATATTACCCTGGAATTTGGAATGGAATTTAGCAATTTTTCATTATTTATGTGCGGCCGGCGAATCCTTGGACCTATCAATCCATTTGGGGTAGCATAAACATCCAACCTCTCTAAGTAATTGACATTCTCCAAGGCACGATTCTTAACCGGTTTAGACCAAACAAATAAAAAAATAAAAATTGTTTATTATCAGTCAAGAATGAACCTTATGCAATACCAAAAAAAGTAATTGCCCTTCTTCTGCCCTTCTTCTTGTAAATATGAAGAAAATTTAAACTGTAAACCCTCTCTAGAAGGCCCATTTCCTCGCAAACATTAAAAAAACTTAATCAGATATCAGTTATTGCCCTTGTTCTTAAAACACACTTCTAACTAGGGTTTTGATAAAACTTAGTAATACCATTCTTAACTTCCTAAAAAAGCTGAAAAGAAGTATATAATTTAGGTGATGTACTTATTTTTGTATTGCTAAAATATTTTGATTTGAAATCAAAGCTGCTAGTGCGCGTATCTTGCCTTGCCTAGCAAACTATATTTTGTTTAGTAAGCAAATGATTTTCTATGTCAGCTACAAGTGGATAAAGCTATACTATTATTTATGTTACAGCAAGTCGAAGTTCAAGTAGAGCTAGTAATGGAGGAAGTCGACCACCCAGTCGTACGGGAAGTGAAACATCAGAAGGTGGTGTAGACGCTGAAGTGTTCACTACCTTACAAACAGAGACTGATAACCGTGGTGGGCGTAATAACACAACTGTTACCTATCAGACACACAACATCCAGACACGTACGGTTACAATCCCTACTCCAACACAGTCTAAATATTCTAAAATTCCTAAATTCTCACCACGACGATAGACTATAAACCATATAATCTTATAAAATGTATTTTACAGAGACTCATCTACTTGTACACAGTTTTTGAGCTTTTGTTTTTAAATGTTAACTGCTGCAATATTTAAGATTAATTGCCCTTTAACTGAGTATAAATGGACAGTGTCTAATATGATATTGGTATTATTTAAAGGACTAATTTGCCTCATATTTACAGATTATAGCTTCACATAATATTTGATTACTATAAGGTTTGGGTCATGATATTATTCATATTAAATGACAAGATAAAGCCTGCATGTTAAACAAGATTTAGCTTTATGTTTAAGACAAAAACATTATGTTCAATGACCTTGGACATGTATGTTTGATAACATTTTTTTTACTATGAAAATCCTTTTTTGTCCAAACTAATTGTACATCAACATTGTTGATTGGAAAATTGTAGTGAATCCTAATTAAGTCTTTCATTACTAAAAATTGTACATAAAATTTTGTAATGCCCATATTGTATAGATAAAATAGTATATAATGTATGTAAATTTTGTTACTTGCTTCAAATAGCTGATTGTAAAATACTATGTAACTCTTGCATGTTCTTTAATCAAAACCTCATATTTTTGAAGAATCTCAAGGTTTTCACTATGGTGTTGGTATATCTGCAGTTCACTATCCTGTGTTGAACATATATTGCTTATGATATAAAATGATAAAGCAAATAAGAGGAGTTACAGAGTAATTGGGTGTTTGTTTCAATAGTTTGGCCAATTATGTTAGACTTGCTATGACTCTGTAAATATCTAATAAAGCACGCTGAAACTAAAACATTTATTCTATTTAGAAAGTGTATATACAATAAAAAGACTTTTCTATGCTTGCAGAAATTCTTTAAAAATTTATACATATTTATTGATTTGCATCAAAAGTGCTCTGTGTGCATGCATTCAGAATAATTTTTCATGCGTTGATGAAAATAGCTTTTCAATTTAATTTATTTCATTTTGATTAATGATTAATATTTTGTCTTAAAGTGACTGAGTGTCATTTATTTATATTTTCAGTGATTTGTATATTATGATTTGTAAATTCTACAGAAATGTAATTCTATGACATGTGATGAAGACCTTAGAAATATGGGATAATAATATAAATGAACTCTTTAGAAAATATTATGGAACTATTTATCATTTATTAGGTTAAACTTCTATATAGATGTAGAAGTTTATTTAAATTTTATATGTTGATTTATCATTTTTGTTAATTTTCCTACATTATAGAAAATGAAATATTTTTATTTCTAAATTTCGAATCAACTAAATTACTGTTGCTGCTGTTTACTATCTATTTTTTTCTTTAGTTGATTTGAAAAGTTATTTGTAAAAATTATAACTACATGTTTATTTTTAATTTCATATCAAGTAATTGTTTAATTTTTGTACTGTGTGAATGTAGATTTTTTTTTTGTTATTGTATAAGGTTGTGGCAAAGATTTTTCTGAACTCTCCCAGGCTTGCAGGATCTATTTCAAGGTGCTATCATGTATAATCTTTGTATTTATATAATATAATTATGAATACCTCAATGGATTAATTCAAGAAACTGTTAATCTCTAATTAATAATTGGCTAGGGTTTAATTATTCACAAATAATTTGTTATTGTAGTTTTGTTTAACAGAGAAGTGAAATAATTTTGTTCTCCATGACAATGTTTAATCTTGCATTATCCCTCATTTAAAATGCTTATTTAAAACTAATGATTTCATACAACTAAAAGCATAATACTTAGAACATATTGATCAGATATATTTGCTATTATAAAGACATATGAATAAACATATGAATCTCATAATATTGGTCTTATTTGTTCATCTTCTATGATGTGTTAAGGTACAAGTGGTAGTCAGCTTAACAAGTGGGGTAAAAATACACGGGCATGGTTTAGAAGCCTCCTTTAGTCTCCTATAATATGTGCATTAATTTGTAAATAAAAAAAAGATAGTGCCTGAATGAGAAAGGAAATGAACCTCTTAAGATTGTCGCCAGATATACTTAATAATAAAGTCATTTGGTGGTTCAATGTTACGGTTTTGTTCGGTTTCCTTCAACACTTGAGAGAAATGGATTTAGGTTATTGACTTTAATGATATTATTGTTATTATTTATCATATTTGCCAATTATAATGAATCTACATGGTATGCCTGAAGGAATTCAGTGACATCATTTATTGTATTGAAATCTGACAAGTTCGATGAACGAGTTTTTGCCCATGACTTGGTAAAATGCATCAAATAAAATCACTAGGGGAATTCTCATAGGCGTACGGGAAGTTTTGAAACTGAAGGTGCGGGAGAGATTTGTGCCCGAGTTCTACTGAACGCGGAGCCGGGTTGGACCAAGCCCGACTACTCATATTGATAATAGACAATACACTGGCCAAGTGAACTGTTATTTCGCGAGCTAAATCGGTGCCTGATGATGACCTTGACGATGCCTCCGAAACCTCCACAAATCTAAAGTGCCCGAACAACCAAGGTAAATATCACCAGCCCACAAGGCTTCCACACGAATATCTCAATATTCGGGTATATTGCTTCAATAGAATCTAGGGATTCGGGTAGGAATCGGTTCCCGGCAATATTGGTGGGTATTTTTCTAAAAAAAAAAACCAAGAAGACTCGGGAACATTCAGTGTCCGAATATGATCCAGCCGAAATTTTTTCGGGGGGCCCTGCCCCCCCCCCTCCCGTACGCCTATGGGAATCCTATGCAATGTTTTCATTTTGATGAGATCTCGGACAAGTTCGAAATTGGCGATTTTTCGATGAACAGTTTTTGAGTTATTGCACTTGACTTAGTCAAAACGCGTCAAAATTGGCTTGTGAATGCGATAGATACTACAGTTTATAATTGATTTGAATGAAACTTGCTGTGATCATTTATATTGATGAGATCTCAGACAAGTTCGAAATTGGCGATTTTCGATGAACGGTTTTTTAGTTATTGCACTTGACTTAGTTAAAACCCGTCAAAATTGGCTTGTGAACGCGATAGATTTTGTGTCATCATTTATATTGATGAGATATTGGACACGTTTGATAGTGGTGATTTTTGGGTGGGCATGTTTTTGAGTTATTGACCTTGACTTAGTCAAAACAGACTTGTGTACACCATGGAGACAACAGTTCATCTGATTTGAATGAAATTTGGTGTGACCATTGAAGTTGATGACATCTTGGTCAAGTTCGAAATTGACGATTTTTTGATAAACTGTTTTTGATTTCGGAAAAGGGAGGGATTGAATCTCCCAGATGTACAGGCCTAGGGTGGAACAAATATTTTATTGAGAAAGGGGGATCTGGTTCTGTTGGATGATTTTCTTCTGTTTGATCTGAAATTAGAAAATTGGGCTTCTCTAGATTGACGGAATTTGGTAGTTTCATCTTCGGGCAAGTCGATTTCCATGCGCTCAATTGGGGTTAGGATGAGATCGTCAAGTGAATGGTCGTCAAGATTGAAATGATTAGAAACAGGCTTGTCTTTTTTAATTTAATATCTGATCTGTGAGCATTAAAACGACTGCGTAATTTGTTCTTTGTTTCCCCGATATATTGTTTGGGACATTTTTTACATGAAATTAAGTATATTACATTCGAGTTAAACATGTTAGGTGCTCTTGGATCAGGTATATCTTTTATTCGTAGAGTTACTGAAAGATAGCTTGCCAGGCAAGGTAAAATACGCCCTCTGGCAGAATTAAATTTGAATAATAAATTGAACAATAATTCAATAAACATTCACTGAATATTGAAGTCAATGGCAAAAACTCAAACACCATTCATTAAAAAAAAGGCGTCAAATTCAAACTTGACTATTGTCTTATCAATTCAAAAGCTTACACCAAGTTCCATGAAAATCCTGTGAAAATTGAAGCTTCTTATTGCAACCACAATAGAATTTTGACGCAATTTTACTAAGTCATGGGCAATAACTCAAAACCGTTCATTGAAAAATTGTCAAATTCAAACTTGACTGAGGTCTAATCAATTCCAATGCTCACACCAAGTTTCATCAAAATCCTTTGAAAATTGTAGGTTTTATTCCATCAGCAATAAAATTATAACAAGATTCTACTAAGTCAGGGGCAATAACTCAAAAACTGTTCATAAAAAAAATCGTCAAATTCGAACTTGACCGAAGTCATATCAATTCCAATGCTCACACCAAGTTTCATCAAAATCCTTTGAAAATTGTAGGTTTTATTGCATCAACAATAAAATTATAACAAGATTTTAGTAAGTCAGGGGCAATAAATAAAAAACTGTTCATCAAAAAAATCGTCAATTTCGAACTTGACTGCCGTCTTATCAATTTTAATACTCATACCAAGTTTCATCAAAATCCATTGAAAATTGTAGCTTCTGTTGCACCCACAATGACAAGTTTTACACAATTTTACTTAGTCAAGGTCAATTACTCATCAACTGTTTATCCAAAAATTGTCAAATTCGAACTTTACCACTGCCCTATCAATTTCAATGCTCATACCCAGTTTCATCAAAATCCCTTGAAAATTGTAGCCTCTATTGCACCTACAATAAAATATTGACGCGATTTTGCAAAGTCAAGGGAAATAACTTGCAAGCCATGCATAGAAAAATCGTCCAATTCGAAATTGATCGCTACCTTATAAATTCCAATGCTTACACAACAAAATCCATTAGAAGTAGTAGCCTCTATTGCACCCACAATAAATTTTGACACTATTTTACTAAATCAAGGGCAATAAGTCGCAAACAATTCTTCGAAAAAGTCATATGCATTTGACCGGCGTTTTATCAATTCCAATCCTCACAATAAGTTTCATCGAAATCCATTAAATATTGTTGTTTCTACTGCACTCACAATAAAAGAGAACCGTTTATCGAAAAATCGTCAAATTCAAAACTTGACCACCGCCTTATCAATTCCAATTCACATACCATGTTTTATTTAACCCATTGAAAATTTTAGCTTCTATTGGATCAACAATAAATTTTGACGTGATGTAACTAAGTCAAGGGCAATAACTCAAAAAACATTTATTGAAACATCGAACTTGACCGCCGTCTTATCAATTCTAATGCTCAACCAAGTTTCATTCAAATCCTTTGCAAATTGTAGCTTATATTGTGTCTACAACAATATATAGTTCTAAATCGAACTTGACCGCCGTCTTATCAATTCCAATGCTCATACCAAGTTTCATTAAGATCCAAATAAAAATGTAGCTTCTATGGTGTCAACAACAAATGTTGACGGACCGACGGACAGACAGGGGCTACAAACTTGACCACCACCTTATCAATTCCAACTCACATACCTTGTTTCATTTAAATCCATTGAAAATTTTAGCTTCTATTGCATCAACAATAAATTTTGACGTGATGTAACTAAGTCAAGGGCAATAACTCAAAAACCGTTCATTGAAAAATCGTCAAAATCGAACTTGACCGCCGTCTTATCAATTCCAATGCTCATACCAAGTTTCATTTAGATCCATTTAAAATTCTAGCTTCTATAGTGTCTACAACAAATGTTGACGGACTGACGGACGGACAGGGGGGACAAACTTGACCACCACCTTATCAATTCCAATTCACATCCATTGAAAATTGTAGATTCTATTGCATCAACAATTAATTTTGACGTGATGTAAATAAGTCAAGGCCAATAACTCAAAAACCGTTCATTGAAAAATCGTCAAAATCGAACTTGACCGCCGTCTTATCAATTCCAATGCTCATACCAATTTTAATATCCAAATAATTGTAGCTTCTATAGTGTCTACAGCAAATGTGGACGGACCGACAGACGGGCAGGGGCGACGACAAAATACGTCCACATATTCATGTGGGCGTATAAAAAAAAATGAGTTTCGGATTTAAAGGGACATGTTGCATCTGGTTGACATACACGAGGCTGCTATCTGTGCTAAGGTGGAAATTTTTATATTTCGTAAAAATCGTTAAGAGTATCCACGCTCATTCAGTTTTTTGAAAACAATCGTTCAGGCTTGGTTTAAATCAGAAGACCTTGTGCAAATTCGGTGAAATCGTAAAACTTGTGACTCGATTATTCCAGAAAAAATATGTTTTGGATGAAATGAGCTCTTATGCAAAAGTTGATGAGTGTCGGTTTCTTTGAAATATACTTTAATATCTAGTTTATTAGGCTCTGTCTGCTATGGTATCTCCTTTAAAGACAGTGCTATCGAGAAAATCTATACTTTGGTGGCTGACGTTGGCTGTTAGTTTGATGGGCGGGTGGTGGTTGTTGAGGATTTCAAAGAATTGCCAAAATTGTTCTATGGAGTAAGTCCAAACCATGAAAATGTCATCTAAAAAGCGTCCATAAAAAAGTGGGTCAAATGGACAAAGGGGTAATACCTCAAGTTCCCACTCTGACATGAAAAGGTTTGCGTACGAAGGGGCGAATCGTTTGCCCATGGCTGTACCTGAAGTTTGTAGATATGTTTTACCATTAAATGTGAAATCATTGCGGCTAAGACAAATATCTAAAAGCTGTAGAATTGCATCGTCGGGTATGTTTGGATCTGGGTTTCTATTGAAAGCTTTGCGAACTGTCATTAGGCCAGTAGTGTTGTCGATATTGGTGTACATAAAAATTACGTCAATAGAAATTAAAATAGCATTTGAAGGAACTTGAAGATTTTTTATTTTATTTACAAAGTCAGTTTGATCCAAAACGTTTCATTGTGCGTGAACGATTCAAATTCTGGAGTGATATGCAACGAAAACCATGGGAAACAATTCAAGAATTGGCAGCTCGTATACGTCAACACGCAGCTACATGTGATTTCCCATCGATAACGAACCCCCAGTACGAAGCACTACGACACCGATTCATATGTTCTCTCTTAACAAGGAAGCGGTTCTTAAAGCACTTTTCAAAATTCGCGACGATCAACTAGATTTTGCCAAGGCAGTCCAAGTCGCCGTCGAGACCGAAGATGCAGCAAAGCTTGTCAAGGAAACCGTACATGCTTCCAAACCAAAACCAGTGAACAAAGTTAAGCAGAACAACAAAATGAATCAACATAAAAGCCATCAACAACCTAAACGCACACACCAGGCGGTCAAATGCTACCGATGTGAAAAGGTCATAAAGCCCCAGACTGTCCTTACAAAGACTCTAAATGGCACTTTTGTGAGAAGAAAGGACACCTTGAAGCTGTTTGCACGAAGAAAAAACAGCAATCGGAAGCACACAGAAGTTTCAGTGAAGAAAATAAGGAAATCTGAGCTAATTAAAGCGATTCTGGGTGAAGTTTCAGATGATATACCCAAGTTGGACATACCAATCACAATTAAAGACCATGAGTTTACCATGGAACTAGACACAGCAACTTCGGGAAATGTTGTCTCGTTGCCGATCTGGAAACAACGTAACAGCGTAAGGTTACGAGGAAGGTATCGCCAAAGGAGTCTGGAAGCTAGTCCAGTTTAACAGTTATGGAACACCAGTTGTAGCAATAAGGAAAACAAGTTCTACAGGTACTTCAAAACCTAAGCTTCGAATTTGTGGTGACATAAAGACCATCTAAGTAATCTGAAGGGTCTACTACAATGTCTAAATGACAATGGTCTTAGATGTCGTCGTGACAAATGCAAATTTGCACACCATCTGTAGAATATCTTGGACACACCTTATCAGGAGAGGGAATCTCAAAAGGATCAAAGGTCGAGGCAGTAATTAATATGCCACCTCCTACAGATGTGTCAACTTTGAAATCATTCTTGGGCTCAGTACAGTTTTATGGAAAGTTCATACCCAACCTGCCTACCATAGCAGAGCCACTGTACAAGCTAACCAAGAAAACTACAACATGGCAATAGAAAGAAGAACAACAGACAGCCTTTCAACAGTTGAAAACTATACTTGCTTCTGATCAAGTCCTAGTTCACTTCGATTGTAACAGACCTGTTGGACTAGCTTGTGATGCTTCTAATGTTGGAATTGGAGCAGTTTTGTTTCATCGCTATCCAGACGGAAGCGAGCGCCCAATCGCCAATATGTCGAAGACGCTTATATCTGCAGAGCGGAACCACAGCCAAATTCACAAAGAAGCCCTGGTTATCATATTCGGCTTAAGGAAATGCTATCAATTTCTTTATGGAAGAAAATTTATACTGGTAACAGATCACAAGTCATTGACAGCTCTATTTGCACCAAAGAAGGGAACACCACTCCATGCAGCTAACAGACTATCTCGATGGGCCCTATGGTTAAACCAATTCGAATACAAAATCGAATATCGGAAAACATCCGATCATGGAAATGAAGATGCACTTAGTCGCTTGCCATGTGGAGGTGATTCTGATTTCGACAGGGAGGAAGGTGGTGAAGATATGAATATGGTTTGCGCTATCAAAGTTCTCAGCCTTCAAGTCGAACCTGTGGAATCCAACATCCTCCGACAAGAGTCCAGGAAGGATCCAGTAATAGCAACAGTTGATGGATTTGGGAACCAGCGTACGAGTGTTTTTCTGTGTCTGGAGCTGTTTTGGTAATTCGGTTGAGGTTTCATAAAGGTAGATTGCTGTAGAGCAGACAGATTACATGATGATTTGTCCTTGGCCTGGCAATAAAAAGGGTTTGGTAGCGGATATAATGGTTGTTGACGGGGTGATTGATACTGGTTTGGTAGTTGTTAAAAATGTAGCATTGGGTACGGACTGAGATCTGGTTCTAGGTGGAGAAGGTCTGGGTACACGACTTGACTTAGTTGGATAATTTGGGGTGGCTTGTTGATCCAAAAACAAGGAAGAAAGGTCGGCCGAGGCGCGGAATCTGAGATGGAAAAGAGAAGGGGAGTGACCCCTCTACGAGAACGTACCAACATCTGCTGGACTAGGGGATGGTGAACTACGGGCTCGTTTAGGGTTTGGTTCGACTCTTGTTGGTGCAGGTGGATCAATCTCCATTTCAGTTGGTTGGGATATGGTTACTCTGGTTTTGGTTTCGTTGATCGTTTGGTAGAATTTGGCAATCACAGGTTGAGTTAGGAATGACGGGCCCAAGGGAAATAATGCGGTCGATGGCTGGTTGTGATAAAGATTTGGTTTTTCTAAGGGTAGTTTGATACTGATCGATCAGAGCCTGAGTTACCTTTGAGAGCCATGTCCGATTGAGGGATCTAATATTCGCGTCGACAGCTGATGTTTTCATTGCTGGACGTATAAAACTATCCAACTCAGAGACTTTGCGTTTGAAGGTGAAGCTGGTTGATCTTATTGCTGAAGGGTAAGGATTGCCAAATGATGGAGAAACTGTAAAACTAAGAAGAACACCTTAACAAAGGGTTCTTCCTTCTTATGAGTGGGAACTGGTTGGCGTCTGTGGGTTGGTATGCATTTCTGATGTTGTTGAGGCCGGTGGTTATCTTTGGATGGGTAGGCTGTGTTGTGGGCAGGTCGATGGTTATCTCTGGATGGATAGGCAGTGTTGTGGATTGGTCGGTAATGGGATATAAATGGCTGGATTGGTTGGTGGTCGGCGAATGGAAGGTGGTAGAGTTATATGGAATATTGGGCCGTCGTAGGGTACGTGATCTTGGTTTGGATTGGCGATTAGAATTGCGATGTCTGGCTTCTTGCCAGTGGTTGTAGAAGTTGGGGAGCATAATGAAAATAAGTCTAGGTTAGACGGGGAATGTTCAGTTGTATTTAAATATGTGTGAATTTTTAATATGCTAGCGTAAAATGTAGGGATCCAGGTATGCAAAAGAAGACGAATTTTGTGTGGAAAATAAAGTAAGATGAAAATATGAGTGAAAAATACAAAAATATATATATCAAACAAATAACGCTAACAATAATGTAGAAAAATTAAAAGCAAAACAAAATCTTATAAATGACACTAATCGGTTTTCGAAATATTATTCTTTATCAATTTTAGAGAAATAGTGATTTAAGCACCTGACTTAGTCAAAACACTATGGAATTGGCTTGTGATTGCGATTGACAATACAGTTTTCATCTGATTTGAATGAAATTTGATGTGATCATTTTTATTGGTGAGATCTTGAACAAGTTTAATATTGAATATTTTTTGATGAACTATATTTGAGTTATTGTCCTTGACTTAGTCCAAACACCGAAAAATTAGCTAGTTAATACAATAGAGACTAGGTTTCATCTGATTTGAATCAAATTTGATGTGAACATTTATATTGATGAGAACTTTGATTAGACCTAAATAATGTTAGAGTTTCTGTCTGTGTTAAAACAGAAAATATATTTTAAAGTGGGCGTATCTTGCTAGGCAACCGCGTGTCTCCTACAATCTCCATTTTCGCTTTCAGGACGGAATAATTCTACAAGACCCCCATGTCCTTCATGGCAATCATGCCGATAGAAGTCATGTTAAGCATTGAACTTGTTGTTACATGTAGCAAGCATTCAGGACGAATCTTTAGTAGCAGGGAGATTAAAATCATCCTTTACCCTAAATCATATATAATCTCGTGAATATATATATCAACTACAGGGAAAAAGAAAGTTTTCATAGACTAAATCTTACCAAATAATAAAAACTATGTGAAAATAGAGGTGTATCTAGAAAATGTCTAAGGGAAAAAACAAAATTAAGAGGAGATTCTCCGAGGGTTAAGGCCCCTTTGAGGCCGGGTGACTTCGGGCTGCCAAAAACCCAAACAGATTTCAGGTGGTCTATGAGATGAATTTTGAGCATTTAGAGGGCTTAATCTCTTCAAAAAGAGACTTGGCACAACGGTGGCGCTTAGGTTCTTAAAAAATGACCTCGGACATATATGGCATAGTGTTTACATTGTGAAATTAAGTCACGTTACTTTTATTTCAGGATCAAAATATGTTTAGCTGGCAAATTGGGGCTTTGTTCGAGCAGGCAATAGTTTCTAAGGGGTATTTCCGATACTCTCAACGAGTCTTTAATTTATTCAGAAGATAAGAAAACAAGAGGAAATTCTCAATTCATTTTCAAGATGCTTGAGGTTAAAAATTTACCACTCATACAATTTGGCCAGGCCAGGGTTATTCGGAAATGACTATTAGAAGTCTCCGATACCCAGGACGTTTGGTATTACCCCCTTCCACGTTTCAATCACGAACATCCAGTAAGGTTTACCTTAATATATTAAAATTTGAAATTGACTTTAGTACACTTGGGTAGAGCTTTTCAAAGCAAGAGGATGAATTGTTTGATGGTTATTCTCGTTCTTGGGGTAAGCCCTTATTTTGTCTTTTTTTTTATATTCCTTACCCTAAATTAACACAATGTCCTGTCCACTATACACTATTTGTCTTAACTTTAAAGGGACAGTGCGCACTGTTTTGGTTATTATACATTTTGTAAATTGAACACAAAAGGTCTTTTGATTAAAATGAATTTGTTTTAACAGGCTGATTAGATACGGAGCATACTAATTCAGATAACTTTTGTGACATATTTCTCTAGATTGTCTTACCAAAAATATTTTCTGACCTGCGAAATTTAGAATGCTCCTTAAATTACAGATATTATTCCTACCAAACATTTTTTTTCAATTGCTTGTGGAATCAATAGACGAATTCTAGAATCAAATTCAAAATAAGTTGCATGCTACATAATAATTTCTAATAGCTCTGTTTTTAATTAAATGTCATGGAAACTGGACTCTATGATCAGATAATTTTAATGATAATTTATATGTTTATTACAGACGTCAATGGTTGGTGTTTTACACGGCCGTAAGTGATTAAATTTAAAATAAAAAATAATGAATATCCAATTCAGCCCAAACAGCTAATCTCTGAAATTATGCTGCAAATCAGACTCTTGAAAGCCTCTGATAACTACATGGGCATCATATTGTCGGTGAGCGATATCTACGGCGGACAAGTCTGAATTCATTGGCTATGCAATCATAACAAAACCTGGCTATTTAGTTACTCCAACCTAGAAACCGATTTTCGTGCAGAGAATGCTTTTTTACTTGCACAGAACAGAATCTCACAACCTTAACAGTTCGGCGTTAAAGACAGTTTTGATGAAAATATTATCCAGATTTTCTAGCATCGTTCCACATTAAAATAGTTCAAAATTTAGTCCTGTAATTCTAATCCAAAAATTCACTTTTCAGAGGACGATCTACCCCCTTTCCCTGGCCAGGGTGATCCCTTTTTTAATTCAGAAGACGATTTTAGGAACATTGGTGGGTTTGATGCGCCATTTGCTAGAAGAGATAGGGAGCGAGCAAGGCCGAGACAAGATACAAGTAAGCTTCTATTTAGAAATCAATTCAAAAATTAAATGATTTAAACTTATACCTATAATATGACGCGGTGCGATCCCAGTTTTCTTCAATCAAAATGTTTTTCAAACAATTTTTTTCTTGCAGTTCTCCAGGCATGCCGTGAAAAGGTTGCTGACGTATTCTTCATCTTGGATTCGTCAAGCAGTATTTACGTTGAAGATCATTATAGACACAGAACCTTTGTTCAAAATATCGTCAAGCAGTTCAACGTAGATAATCGCTATACTAGAGTTGGAGCTTTGACATTCAGTGACAACTACCGAGTATCTTTCAGCCTTACTCAACACAGAAGCAAGTCAGATGTAGTCCAAGCTATTAACGATCCTAACATCCCTTATTTATCTGGTCTCACCAATACCGCTTCAGCTATTAGATACGTCAGAGAAAATGTTCAGTTCCGACAAGATATAACTCGAGTTATTGTAGTATTTACAGATGGTTATTCTGCTGAGCCAGGAGCAACCAGTGCTGAAGCTGAACGAGCAAGGCGAGAGGGAAACTACATATTTGTCATTGGAGTGGGTCAATATACTGATGAGAGAGAATGGAGAGCTATCGCCAGTGATCCAGATGACCAATTTATGTATAACTTTACCAACTACCAACAAAGAACTGACAGATTACTAAACTCACTTGCGCAAAGAATCTGCTCTCTTCCACCACTCATTATCAACCGAATTCAGAGTGAGCTTTCACATTTTTGCCTTTTTATATGCCTACATTAAAATGTGGACGTATATTGTCTTCGCCACTGTTCGTCGGTCTGTCGGTCAGTCCGTCAACATTTGTTGTAGACACAATAGAATGATGATTTTTCGAAGAACAGTTTTTAAGTTATTGCCCCTGCCTATATATTTGCTGTTGACACAATAAAAGCTACAATTTTCAATGTATTTAGATGAAACTTGGTGTGAGATAAGACGGCGGTCAAGTTCGAAATTGACGAATTTTCGAATTATTCTCGAGTTATTGCCCTTAACTTGGTAAATTGCTTCAAAATTTTATTGTGGGTGCAACAGAAGCCACAATTTTAAATGGATTTTGATGAACTTGTTGTGAGCTTTGGAATGATAAGACGGCAGTCAAGTTTAAATTTGACGACTTAGAAGAAGGGTTTATTTATATATAGAGGCTATTAATCAAAGGAAAAAATGATTTTTGGCATCGTATCTACGTGTTTTGACATTGTCTTAGTAACACGTATTACCATCACACTTCGTTATGTAGGCGTAGACATTATTTTGAATGATTTGTTTTGATTGGCTAATAGTTTCTTGGAACATTCTAGGATAAATTTTGATTGGTTAATATTTAGATACGAATACTCACTATTGTGTTACTACGGTATCGAGGAAGTGGATGGCGGTGTAGATTGGACGCGAACACGTCGTGGGTACTAGATTAATAGTCTGTCCGATAGAGAAAAAAATACATATTTATATCCCTTGTCTCGCCTCTTGTTCTTGACATTGTTTACGAATATTGATCAAAACAAACATGATTGTTTACTGAGGAGTGATCTTAATATCTTCTATTTTCAGCTTGTAACGTCAGACGAAGTGGTGCTGAAATCATGTTTGTTGCTGGTGCCAATGATGCTGAAGAAGCCTTGCCAGTAATCGACACTATCTTGGATAATATCAGTGCTCAACCAGGACAAGTTCAAATGAGTCTTCAAGTTAGTGGATGTTCTGAGGCTGAAAATGTTCCTTTAGGAGGCACAGATAATTATTGTGGCTTCAATAACAACAACCAAGAAGATTTCTTAACTTTATTGAAACGTATGAAACAGAACGCCGCCAACTTCCGGGAACGTGCACGTGGTACCAACCAGGTTGCTGTTATATTTGTTGATGACCAAACTTTATTGAACGTTGATAGATTTGATATTTACACTGTAAGTATTTTTTTTTCTTTTTCGTTGTGGATGTATCGAATATATCATCATGCTCATTAATACATCGTAAATGTTCGATACATGGCGAGCTATATTCAAACTTGCATTTCGGAAAGCTTGATGTCATTCTTCGCGTTCTAGTCAATTGACATTCCTTCCAAGACAATATATAACGTCATGTTATTTTATTGAAATAATTCTGTCAAGAATTTGATTTTAATTGCAGGTTACAAGAGATTTAAGTAGAGATGGTGTAACATTATATATAGTAGATTTAGGAGATGGTTCTAATCGAGATTTAGAGAGATTAGCTCGTGGTAATGTGTTTATATTAAATGATCGGTTCCAGGGTAATTCTGTTGGTCGATTATTAAATAGAGTCTGTGATGGTAAGTGTTTATGTGGTATTGAATGTGAGTTTAAGTGGATCACCAAAGAATTCGGCTGAAACAGACTTGAAATGCTTTACAAGATGTTGAACAAGGCTATATTGTAATACTAGTATATAGTTAATATATATAGGATGTATCACACGAGTCTGGACAGTTCGTTATTTCTCAACAAGTTCTAGGTACTTCACAATAATATGCATTTTTTTATTTTTTTTATATTTGATTTTTTTCTAATTTTAGATTTTAACGCCATACCATTTACCTTACCAACAAGACCACCAGCGTAAAAAAGTTAAAATTGTTTTAACCTATATTATAAATAAATGTAAATCATAGAAAATTCAAGAATTATATATGTAACTTTTGAGTCTAGGGTTAACTAAAAATGATCATTTTTATTCAATGTCAGTGGCGTTGCCATGACCTCTCCACTCCCCTAGTAAATAAGGCTGACCGCCTCAGTATGCAATGTGTCTTTTTGGATGGCTTATTGGTGCTTGAAGTAACATGCCTTGAAAGATCACTATAAGTCATATGTAGAGCTAAAAGCAATATCTTTTATGGTAAATTCAATAGCAGAATAGATGGAAATACAAGCCAGTAAAATGGTACATGTACACTTTTCACTAGTTTTAGTCTTCATTGTAATACAATGACAAATAGTCAAATGTTTCCTTTTTATTTATATTCAATTGACCCAATATCTTGGGACTTAACAAATACACAATCTGAATTATATTATAACTACATTAACTGTACATTATAAAATATTAACAAACATATATTCACTCTTCTCATTCACACTTATTTCATACCATCAGATTAATCTTACAAAAACCTACAACAATTGATTTAATTCCATTATCAAAAATAGGAACCAGAATTTGTCAGAGAAACCAGCTGAAATATCCTATTATTAGTTGTACTAAATTATACCATTAATCTTATTTTTTCCCCCTACAAACAAAATCTTGATCTTGGTATTGTATTTTGAATGGAACTTTCAATTTTTTTCACTTTTTTAACTTCCTTAAAATTCCCTTGATACTTCTAAAACGTTTAACTCCTCAGACTTAACTTAATAGCACTCCAGAGAATCATAAGAACACACAGGATCCCTGAGACAATAATGGGACATAATCATGTTTTGTCTCATTTATTCTAAATTTAAAGTTAAAATATATTTCTGGCTAGTAGATGTGTAAATATCTTTGGTTAAAGCTACATATAGATGTTTACGGCAAAAAGTCGTTGAAATTATCATTAAGGAAAAGATTGACATAGAGAAAAAGATCAAATTGTACATCTAAGTTTATGTACAATATTTACAAATATATTGAAAACCAGGGGCTAACTCTTGCTGTAAAACTTTTTGATCCTTAAACAGGATTTATTGATTGGTAAAGGTCATAATTAAAAACAGGACCAAGTATATTTGTAAAAATGGAATTTAATTAATAACTTCGATACTTAAATGTAGATTTCATGGATTTTCAAACTTTGTAAATAGAAATTCATCATTAATAAACTGAAATTCATAGCTTCTTAAAAAAGGATTTCATAACATTGTAAAAATATAATTTTTAAGATTTCATTGATCAACTAATACAATGGTTTATAAAAGAAAAATATAATCAAAAAATATTGAATTGTTTAATATGTATCTTTGGGCTACTAATGGTATATATGCACTTAGAATCTGGATAAGCAGTATAATAAGTGAAGGTTTTGCCAGCTGCCCCGTTCAATTAGACCACAAAGATGATGCTCTGTTTTATTTTGCTTTCCTTCATTTATCAGTGAGGCTAAATTTTCAACAAATATTTTGGCTTAAAATGATCTTTACGTAATTTTGATTTTTTCTTTTTTACAATGAGGTAGATAAATCTTTGCATTGACCATTTATTTTAAATGCATTTAAAGAGAACACAAATTACATTTTTAGCTCAGAACATCATCATTATGCTTTAATAATTTTCTATATTTATTTGCTTAGTTGGAAAAGTACATTGTTACATTTGACAAATATATGAATAAATAAAGAAGGATTGAGTGATTCTAGTGACTAAAATGTTGATAATATTATAATGACCCTGGACAAATAACAATAATAAAACATACATTCCTTTTGATCCACCATTTTCACGCAACAAGTAAACTCATAACACACTTGATTTACCCGTAAAATGACACTACAACGTTGTTTTTTTTTTCAGTCAACCCTATGTTCAAAATCCTGATTTCACAGCTACAAAACAATCTGTTTAAACCTTTAGAGGTAGAATAAAACAGATTTGACATCTCTGTTAAATGCCATATGGGTTTCCAAATAAATATCACAAATTTGCACAAAAGATACATTATATATATATTAAATTTATACAAATATATGGGACTGTTAATATGCAAATAAGAAAAGGATTAAGTGCATCATGAATATATTGAATCCCTAGATATTCAATATGCACCAATCACATCTGTCATTTTTCACACATTATAAATATTTCATATATTACTTCTAAATAACTTGATTACATCACAATAGAACATACTGGCCAATGAGAGTCTCAGTCATTTAAAGCACTATATTCTCGACTAACAACAAAAACTCAACGATGATTCATTTATGGTTTTCTCTCATACAAAAAATTGTCACTGTTCCTTTCAACCTAATAATAAATTTGATATCGAAATCCTAATCATAGTTTTCCATTATCCAATTCCTTGTAGTTGATGAAAAATACATTATCACAACATAAGTTTCACTATCATTGATGGTTATGATTTGAAATTGTATTCACATAGGTAAGAAATTTGAGCTTGCACATACATTCCAAGAATGACCACCAAACTTAGTCTTGAGTCTCTCAATAGCTGCCATTTATTCAAAACAACAAAATTAAAGCACTGTTTGCACATTTAAGTGTCACTGTATAGCACTAGTTTTACACAAGGGGATTTTGTCTTTGGCATTGTCTTGAAAAGCCTTCTGATTTGAATATTTCTCTCCCACAAAGAAGAAGTAATAAGATATTTACAGCATTGGCACTAAGGAGATATAATCTGAAAAACAATAAATTTATAATTAGACCTCAATTTATCATTTGGCTCAATACAATGTTTGCTACAAGCTGTGCACATTTAAGATTCCTTGAGTTGAAAATAAGAAAAGAGTAGCATAACGGGAAGTTGGCATTGAGTTGCCTATCTTCATTAGTCCAAAAGGTGCAGAAAGGTACAAAAATTTCATTTAATATTTTGATACCCATACCCATCATAATACCCATAAAAATAACAAGAGACATATATCACATAAATAAGGAGAAGAAAAACTTACTATATATTAAGATTTATTACTATCGTCTGATTCTGGAGAATATGATGTACTAGTATCTAACACACTATCACGCTCAACATTCCTATCTCGTAACTTCCTTCTCTTACTTTTAAAACTGTGTTCTTGATTCACTGTACCTATAAATATTTACCAAAACAAATTATTTGTAGTTTTTTTAGATGTCTATATGTCTTTTCAAACGGCTAAAAACCAGTAAAAATTAGCTTAACCTTTAGCGGATAACTATATTTACATTTCATTCTTTATCTCCAATCAAACATATCCATGTCATTCTTTAGTCACTTTATGTTTTATCCTTCAATACTCTTCAAACTAGCTTTAATTTTGAAAGTCAATGGCCATTGTAGATTCAGATCCCCACTGGTAACTGGTATATAGTTGACAGAACAAAGAAATCATACCTGGTAATGGAGTATGAACTTCGACTTTAACTGTGGCTGTAGCAGTCACTCTTGTAACATGGTGCATGGATGGCGAAGGGGGAGAACTCTGTTTAAAAAGGTAGATATAAAATTAGAATAATACTCAGAACATAATGTATTTAGGGTAATTCATAATAGTAATATCAATAGGAAGTGAATTGTCTTTTGATCATTTTGAAATGTACTGTATTTGCTTTAAATCTGTGTCAGTTTTCCATGTTTCAACTTACATTTTTAGATTTAGGATTACTGGTAACTGTAGTAGTTGATGGGATGGTAGTAGTTGTTGTCTGATTCCCATTTGGACTGGTCGTTGTTTCTACAACTACTTCTGGTTGAACTATTATTTCATGAGATGGATATTGTGTAGATTCTTCAGGTATAGTTGATAATGACAAATCTGATGCAGGTCTGGGATAAACACGTCTGCCATTTGAAGAACGCCGGTGTCTAGATCGAACCCTGGGAGAAGGTTCTGGTGATGGTGTTGCTATCCTATTAGGATTATCTTTAGGTATTATCTGTAAAAACATCCAAAGTTGTAAACATTGTATAAATGATATGAATATGTTAATTAATATGAATAAGGCATGGCCTTGAATGAGAGCGCAGACTAGGGCTATTGATAATAATGAAAATGAATACGCAAAATAATGTCATTCATTGATAAATTTCGACGTCAGAAAACGCCCTGTAAACATAATTTCGACTGCAAGACAACTCTTATATGAGATAAACTTGTTTATGGAAATCCTGCATAGAACTTTCAGGAAAAATTAAGATTATATGTAAGGTGTTTAAATAGGGTACAAAACATCTAGTTTAGTGTTTGTGAAAGAAATGTAATTCATTTTAAGAATTCCAGAATATTTACTTCGAGACTACCTTGATTGACTGCGACCTAGCTGTAAACAAACATGGCAGCCCCCATGGCGGCCATCTTATTCTTTTTTTTTTTTACTACCAGTTGTGCAAAGTTCTTCTGATGCATATTCATGTATACATGTTACCATAAGAGAGGGCTTCGGTCTCGACGGCTTTGCCGTCGAGAGAGCTGCGCTCTCATATTAACCATTTTTTGGCCACAATTATTACAAATAAAAAAAAGCTATGAAGAATACACTTGTGGTTTGGCTTCAAATATTTTGTCTAAGAGTTATTTCCCATTAGTCTCCACAAGTCAAGCAACAAATGACTTACCTCTCCATTTGGACCAAAGACAGAGAGTAAAACTGGTAAGAGGATTAATCCATTCAACAAACCAATAACAATTAAAGCTGATAAAACATTGAAAAAATACCTGAAAATAAATATTGATATTCATTGAAAATAAAAACATAATATAGATAGCTTGCTAGTCAAGGTTAGATAAATGTCAACTGGAAGCTTTGATTTTAAAAAAAATATTGGTAGTACAGTAACAATCAACAGTATGAAATTGAAATATACAACATTCAGTCATACATTTCTTTTGAACTCTTTGGGTAGAACTCATTTGAAATTCTTTTGATTTATTAACTGATCAATACAGTTCATTTTTATGGTGATTACAATCACACCAAGTTTTGTCTAAATCACTCAAGAATTGTGTTTTATAGAGTGTGGATGGACAGAAAAATCACCAAACATGGATGACACCTAACATGGATGACACCAATATTTCATGTATAAAAATGAATTAGTAAAATTTGTGCACCTATATATTATAAAATTATGTTCTGCTTGATTCAATTGTAGTAACATGAATTTGAGTTAAGAAATAGTTTTCAGCTGTATTCAAAATTCAAACTACTTGGTATATTACTAATGTGTATATTATAAGAGTATTTGGACCTAAGATGTCGTCTATAAAAGAACCGGTAATCTGTGTTTATCCCAATAAGGAAACCTTTTCATTGTATAAATTTGTTAGGCTACTGGTGTCTATAAGAGTCTGTTTTCTGATGTTAACTAGGCAGTACAGGAATTTGATATAGGTTTTATCTTGTGATTTACATGTTCATTTATTGACTACAGAAGATTAAAATGACTTATCACTTTAATTATCATAACTTATCACTTTTATTATCATAACATGTCATTATGACAACAATGATGTCTGCCATTTGCGGTAGTCAGAAAACTGTTTTCTCTTAAAAATGAAAATTGAGTTGAATTCTTTGTTGAAGTAACTTTGTATTATAATTTAGAATAGCATATCATAAGATATTGACAGATTAATATCTCATTTTGACTATTAAGACAAGTAATAATAAATATGTGAATATTGAGCCGCATTGACACATATAGGTTACAGTTAAAAGTAAACAAGTCACATAGTGAAATTTCTCTTTCTTTCTTTCTTTCTTTCTTTTATTTCTTTCTTTCTTGAACTTGATCAACCATAAGGGTAACAACTTATAGATTTGATGGTGGTATATTTCAAATACGCTAATCAAGATATCATGTAAATGTAAACAGAATGAACCCAATGTTTGTAATTCAAATTAAACTTTAATCAAAAGTGTATCGAAAATGTCGAACATAACTGATAGCATTTCATAATCATAAATATTTGAATAAAATTTTCTAATATTTCACATCATATGGCTACCATCTATAGAAGTTGATTTCTCTGCTATTTCAATCATCAAGGTAGACCTCCAGGGTGGAGAACCCAGTATGTGAAATCTGGTTGAAAAGGAGATGATGCATTTACTGATATATAAATGATAGGAACCAAACTTCCAGTCAAGAACTGGTAAACACAGTCTCAGTTATTTATTTACATAGAGGATGCAGTTCTTCTTAGGCTGGCAGACCACACAACTGGTTGATATTAATTGTGGTATAAATGCCATTCCAGATTCTAAACCAGCCACTCGACTGCCAGATGAATACCTCTCAACCTATCTATTAATAACTACACTTGGCTTCTTGCCCTCATTTACCTCTTTCTCTCTCAACTCTTATACTTCAGAGAAAAAAATTCAGTGAGATTTTTACAAGAAGCTACCACCCACATAGCAATTAATTCTCATTAGCTCATTTCAATTAGAAAAACTAACAAAATACCGTTTCATTTTAAGTGTTAACTAGACTGATATTCAAGAATGTAAAACTGTAATGTTAAATGATGTTCTTAAGTTTTCTACATGAATACCTGAGTTTCAAGTTAATTAGTGAAAAATCCTGAACAACTTTTTAACATGTCAAAGTAATTTCTTGTAATTAGAGGTTACATCCTGACAATCTAGTGAAAATAAATACATTAGCAATCTTAACAGATATTTGACCACTAATTAGTTTATACCAAATATCACTGATAAAAACTTCCTCAAACTTAATGAAAAAGAAATAAAGCCAAATCACATACATTGTTTTAATCATAATGCTACCAAGAAATATCTATATGTCAAAAATTTCAGATTTTCATATTTCGTAAACCAAGTAATAAAAAAAAAAGGCTTAAATACTTGTTCAATCCTGATACAAAGTAAGATATCTGTCTTTTGTTACTGATCAAACAAACAAAGTAAGAATTATAGTCCTTATAACAGAATGTGTTATATATGAGCTTACAACGTGTGGAGTAAACCTTTTTTAGAAATAGTTTTTTTAAGAATTATTTGCGCACGTTTGTGACCATATTGAAGCGAATGTCATATACAAAAATAAGAGAGCTAATACATGTATTTACACAACCTAGGGAATTGGAGTCATCTCGTTTAATAAAAATATCGGCTGGAATTTTATCAATCTTCACTTCACATCTGCTTTCTTTCCTACAATTCACAAGCCAATATGGCTGACCTTTGATGAATTGTGTTTTGATAAATGTAGAATTATGTAAAATTTCAGGCCAATTTTTTTTTAGAAACAACTTATATGATCTGATAAGCAATTGTTTTTTTCTAAAAATTTTTGCCACCAAAACCTAAAACATCTTTTTTTCATATCTATGTGACAGATCTCCTATTTCCATATTATTCTGATAGTGGTCAACAAATCAATAAATTTATTTCATTTGATTCAAACCAGAATTGAACATGTAACACTCAATCATTCTGGACATAAAGTCTGCATAATGTCAAAGAAAAAAAATAATTCATAACTTTTATAATCTAAACATATCATGTACATCAACTGATATAAAAAAAAAATTAATCACAGAGGTGGTCTTGATGACATGTATTGATTGAGTTGCTATGAAAACAGGCTATTTTGATGTTAAAATACAACACCACAAAAACAATAACTTGATTTATTTTCATAACACATTTCATTCAAAAAAATTGTTTAGTTTAAATGTTGGCCTATTTTCCAGTGTGAAAAAGTAAAGCTATTTTTCAGAGATAGTGATGACCTTAATGAAAATGGCAGGCTGTACAGTGTGTGTTTTGAAGCCTAGGTAAAACGAAATTCCATACCACTGACACTTGGGTGGTCTCAACTGGTTTGAATGATCTGGTGTTTTCTAAAGCTGTAGTGTCAGATCCCAATCTTGGCTACTATTCATAGTTAGCCCAGCTCTACAACACAATAAAGCCTATTATAAGCCTGGCTAGGTTTCTATAGGTGCTCTTTTGTTGACTGTACAGTATTAAGCTAATATTATATAATGTATCATGAATATGTATGTAGATATATAGTGTATAGCCAGGGCAATATTACTTCTATTCCAGCACTGAATTAGAAATGTGCTACAGAAATCTATACCTTGAAGTAAACCCAAGTGTTGACTTTGATAATAAAAATTTGAGGCTATCATCACACTGGATTATTTTCTAACCCAGTGCTTGAGTCGTGGTGAGAAATGGCCGCCACTCCCTTCTTAAGCTACATCTGACAACCATTGGCGTTTATTTGACATTTCATTTGTGTAGCCCTGACTCTGACAATATATATTAAATAATAATTATTGGTCCCACCTACATATTAGCCAACCATTGCACTCAGATTGTGTTATGTTTTCCACTATCTTGACATTTTCCTAAAAGCCTTCAATAGCCAACTAATCAAATCTCTATTTCAGTCAGTACAATGGCCAAAATCAAGTAAAAATATTAAGATAAATACAGCCTTTAGACTGTAGCTGAGTTAGACAGCTGTTTTCAATATTTGAACTATGATTCAATAAAAAACACACATAGGTCAAATTTTTGTGTCGTTTACTTTTTCAATAATAATTTTCTAAAATATCTATGGATATATCAGGCAAAATACTCAAAAGCAAAAGATGGTCACTGTTAGAACTGGGCTAAACCCTTCACTACAAACAGATGTTGGTTACAGATAAACAATGCTTGGTTTCTCATAAATTTCAATATATCTATTATTTCAGACAACCTTATTTTAATATAAAGGTACATTTTTTTTTAGTACTTTTTTTTCAGTACACAATAGTTATTGATTCTACAGAATTGAGTCTAGGCCTATTCTACGTAATTTCAATTAGATATTGCTTTTACAACCACTTTTACCTATACACATACTTTAAAATAACATATATAATATAAATAAACCATGATTTTGGACTTTAATTAGATAATAGTTTTATTACAACCATAAACAAGTGAGTAATTATGGAATTATATGTTTGTTTTGAATAGTCACCTTTTAGATATATGTATTGTTGAAAGATAAAAAGCTGAAAGCATGCTAAGATAACTGAATATTGATTAAATGACAACTAATTAATATTTAAACTGTTCTACTTCTCAAAAAGATCTTAGCTCTGAGATGTTCTAGGCTTTTATCTTTATACACTATTTCTAGGATGTCAAAATGCCAACATCTTTTGGAGAATACAGGGCCTGGTTACTGTAAGGCTAGAAATTAATGCGTCAACATATTAATGCGACGTGGGGTATAGAGACTAGAATGCGAGTACAAATTAATGCGATCCACGATAAGGTGTAGCACTTTTTAATATCATAAAAATTTTACAAGTGTTTAATGAATGAAGACAATGATCAAGATTTTATCTTTAAATAGTCAAGTGTGAAAATCTTTTTTTTTTTTTTGATGTCATTGATTACTAATCAGCTTCAAATTTAGAGATAATTACCTAATTACTTAATCCCACTTAAATTCACTTGGAAATATGTATTTAAAAATGTGGATACAAATCAATGCGATTACGGATAGGTCGCATTTAACGCATTAATTTCTATCTCGCAATAATTTGTAGCCTTACAGTACTTATATATTTTTTCAGTTGTACTTGATTTTTATATATTTATATATAGATCAATAAGAATGAACATTCTGGCAGTTATACCACAAAAAAAATTATCAAATTCATTCAATAACTCTACAAGTATTATAATCGTGGTAGCTAGGTATATCATTTGGTTAACAAACTTAGCAAGTGGACTATAAATATTCTAATTCTTTCCTCTTTAACTGATTGAAAATCATTTTCATATAAATATTGTATTATTATGTCTTCAGACAACAAAAGCTGATCAGATGTTGCTCACATTCAATATTCAACTCCTCATCTAATAACCTAGTTTACGGGTGTATATCAGGGAGTATGTTAAAAGTAGAAGTGAGAGAAAATGCTTAGTATGTGTATGCATAAGTATTGTTATTTACACCAGGTCATAAGAATCTATTTGGTTGCGCAAATACGCAAATATCTGTATGCTTGATCAAACAGCTCCTTCCCTTGTTAGTTAAAACAACTCAAATGATAGATCCGTATTGCATATACATGTAGTGTGTATATAGAAAGTCTTCACATACCAATGTCTGATAGAAAATTAAATGATTTTTTTTTTCTTGTTATATAGCAAGAATGGTGTCTTGGTATTCCCACAAAAGGTATTTCCCAAAATCATTGCCTGGATTTTGTCTTTACGATTGGTTACACACATATGAATACGTTTGCGGGTAGCGGACAAAATAAATATGGGCTTTATAGCTTGACATTGTGAAGATAGTGTTTAGTATGCTAGTTGAGTACTTGTATGTAACCATAATGTTTAGTGCTTGATAATTTAAAACTAAATGTTCATTCACCTTCAAAATCTAAACAAAGGAAACTTTCCTTAAATATGAAAGACTTCTATAAATAGGTGATAAAAATGTTACCTGACAGCCAAAAATAGTGTTTTCAAAACAACAATGAAAATACTTTAGAATGCATTTAGCTCTAGACTAGCCAAATGTGTTTACTATTAAGTATAGTATATAAGAGTATAATTCATAGGGTGGTCTAAAATAATATTAATATTGACTTACTTGACTATAAAATCAAACTCCGCCCCTACTAACATAATAATGCCTAATAAGGTAGATATAGCACCATGTACAACAGGAGCAAATGTATGTTGTAATGACATCATCATTCTACGGTTTCTATTGCCTATTCCAGTAATAAAACCCTGAAAAATAATTCAAATGTTTTTGAAAAAATATTGGACAAAAACTGTGAAAACATATTATAGAATAAACTAGTATTTAAAAACACAGGTACAAATTATCAACTATCAAATTTTTATTAAAGACGAAAGAAAAGTATAATCATTAATAAATTTTTCAAAAAATAAGTTACATGTATTCAGCTTCAAGTTGCAATGCAAAGCTATATAGTGTACTTACCACTGCAATGTGTAGTGTGAACTCTATACCAATTCCTACTGCCATGATTAATATGACTGCTGGTACAGCACTTAGTTTAATTCCTACCATACCCATAAAACCAAACAATTCAATTAAAATAGAACTTAATGTCACCACCTGAAAATATCAACCATATACTACCTATACAAACAACACTAGATAAATCGAGTACTACATTAGATTCAGATATGCATATCAGTAGTATGATCTTAAATGTAGAAAGTTAATTTCAAAATTGAAACCTTGATCAACTTAACCAATAATCTTTTACTAAACATTAATAAACCATTTGGTGTTTCTTTTACCAAATTACTAGTAAAGTAACTATAAGAATTAATTTAAGCTTTGTCCTGTTTTTATGGACACCATAAATATTAATTAGTATGTATTACATAATTGCAAATTTTGAATAAAAATTATTTTAAAAATAAACAAATATCAAAAATTCAGACCTTTACAGAATCTCTTTAACAGAATAAATTATTCCAATAAATCTCATTTATAAAGAAATAATTTCTCCTGGGAAAATCAGTTTGCTCACTAAGGGACTAAATGATTTGAAAATTGATTAAGAAACTTTGAAGGCATTGAGTCATATCAACAACCTGATATAAAAATATACACATAAGTTGAAGATGACTTTAAGATATGTATTAATTTTGGAGATTCTCTTGGCAAAGACTTCAATCAACATTTTAAAACAGTACAAAAGGATTTGAATAATTTAGATGTTGTGAATTCTAACTTACCACAATAAAAGCTAACCATGGATTCATCAATGTTATTGTTATAACGAGAAATGTTACAACTAAAACACAGATTATAGCCCACATCATGTAAAATCTTAAATCTATATACTGTTCCCAAAAGGTAAATGGTACACCACTTGGATAATTTGGTAAGCCCTTTTCAGAGTATTTATCACAGATTGAACGGATTTCCTGAAATTAACATCAAGAGAAACTTTATACTAAGATCCTAAAACACAATTATTCTGATTTTGATTGGATTGATTTTGAAAGAACATACCCCACAGTGTGCAATGGGGGAAATTGTGACACATCAGTAGTATAATAACAGAGGTCTTTTCATTTCTCAAATTATGTTCCAAATTATCTAATTTAATGAGCAAATACTTTCTAAAATCAGAAATAGTTATTGTTACCCCTGTTACATGATAGTTATAATATTATTAAATACTTACATTAATTAAAGATATAATTTCTTCAGTTGTAGACAAGTTTGTAAGATAAAAAGGGATTTGAGTATATATAAATGGCTGTGACTTTGGTACTGAAATTAGAAAATTATTTAATTTTCAATTCACATCTACCACAAGATGATCATAATAGAAAAGAATTGATATATTTACTTCTGAACAGAAGAGAATATATTGTAGTATAACCAATTCTTTAATATGATAGTGGGCCAATACATAACATTTTAACACAATTAAAATTTACTTCGTCATTAGAGAAGTGTGATAGGCCATAATATATGCACTTATTTGTTCTTGTTATATGTGCTCTCAGCTTCTTACCATTGCTCAAATCTTAATTTCTACCCACCATAACAATTAAAAGTTTTATTTTGAAATTGGGGTGAAATTAATAGTCGATGAAAAAATACTTACTGATTAGATTGTCATCATTAGGATCATCAAGCCATGATTGAGGTTCTGGTTTGAAATTAGCCATGGTTGATGTATAGGCGATGACATCATTGGCAGCCCAGGCTGTGAGGTAGTTATAAAAAGCTGGAGGATATATAATTCCTTCTTTATCGACTAGACGAATTTTAAAAATCTGTAATAATAAAAATAATAGTATTGGACTGATAATCAACAAAGAGTTATTTGTAAAACAGTTAAGCATATGGGGTATACACAGAAACAGTAGTCAGGCTGTAGTGTAGCAGAAGTAAACCAGTGTGTTTGATTGGTTGTTCCTATCCTGCACCAATTGAACAAGATCCTAGAAGACCATTAAAACAGACCCTACCCCTATCCTGCACCAAATGAACAAGATCCTAGAAGACCATTAAAACAGATCCTACCCCTATCCTGCACCAATTGAACAAGATCCTAGAAGACCATTAAAACAGATCCTACCCCTATCCTGCACCAATTGAACAAGATCCTAGAAGACCATTAAAACAGATCCTACCCCTATCCTGCACCAAATGAACAAGATCCTAGAAGACCATTAAAACAGACCCTACCCCTATCCTGCACCAATTGAACAAGATCCTAGAAGACCATTAAAACAGATCCTACCTGTTCTTTATTATTTGGTTCATCAATATCTCCAGTTTGTACCAGTAATTTATAGGCTAAAACACCTTCATCTGTAGCATTATGATACCATTTCTCTTTACTAATACAACCATTATGTACATCATCATCAAATGCTTTCTGTAGTTCTACAATAACAATTTAATGCACCTAGAATAATCTTCAAAAACAATTCCATAGTTCAAAAATATTATTACCAGCCATCTTAAAAAGACTTTCAAGAAGATTAATTACATATTACTCACCTAATAGCCACTGACGAAAGATATCTAACCAAAATGTTGGTAAACTTCCACCCTGACGTTTGATGATTTGTTTCACTGTATTAAACTCCGAATGGTACTGATTTAACATTTTCTGATTTTTGGCATAATCAAAATTTCCCTAAAAATGATGCAATGAAAATATAATTGATGACAATAAAGATGGTAACTGTCAAGTTAAATGTATTTAATACTTTTTAAAATTTACAACTTTCTATTGCACATCTAAAATTACTAAGAAGTCTAAACTGGTCTGACTCAAGAAACCACATCAGGAATTTTTCTTTCTCAAAAGATTACTGAAACCTTCAGTACTTTTGACTGAGCAGATGAGAGTTGGAACTCTGGCTATTATATTGTAATCTTTTCCAAACACATACCTGAGTAACAGCATACATGTTATAAAACCCAAAATAATTAGATTGGGCTTCTAGAAATCTAAATTGTTGTGTCTCACGGGGTACAATATCTGTTAAATCTAAACCATCTTTAACTTGAGCTGTACCCCAAATACCAATAATAAAAAATAAGAAGAAAAACACCATCACAAATACCTGAAACAAATTTTAAACAATCATTAATATTTCTCATGTCTTACATGTCTTTTATATCTGAACTAAACATCTATAAATATTACATCTCAGTACATTTTGTTTGATTGTCATTGAAATTTTCTGTGGACACTAAACCACCGATTGATCAGAATACAAGTTTACCTACTTACTTTGACTGGTGTTTTCTGTAAAAAGGGGCCATAGTAATTGGTAGCTAAACAGGTTAAAGACCAAGTGAGACATTCTCTCTGAGCTTGAACACATTTTTCTTTACAAGTAACACTCTCTTCTGGTGTTAAACACTGTCTTGATGATGTAGTAGATGAACATCCTGAAGCATAGATTATCATTTTAGAATACAGTGTATTTGATCAGATGCATTCAGATGATGTGTATAAACAGTTTAGAAGGCAAGCAAAAGAAAAAACACTTGGAGTTATTTGAAACTCCAGAAATGAAATGAAATGAATGGAATCTTTTATTCTACTCTGTTTCAACTTCCAGAATGTATTTTGACACTCAATAATTTGTTTCACATACCTGGGGGTAAATTTGGATTTCTGGAAACAAAGTTGCCTTCATTAGGTGCTAACTCTGTTATAGCATGAGTACCATCAGGAGAGGATCTGGTAACTGTATCATGCATGATGGTGGAACTGTAACTAGGAGGGGGACTATAACATGGTGGGGGACCTTGTTCAACATCAGAATCAATTTCATGTCTGATCTGTGGCTGTAGTTCAAAAACTTCTGTCATACCAAAACTACAAGACAAAGATTATATCTACAAATTATCTCTGTTGTCATTTTACCAGTCCTGTGTGTATGGGTATTCTTTATATTTAATACCATTTGGGTTTGGAATTTTAAGTTTATCTATAAATATGGAAGTTGAACTGCATATTACCTTTGAAAACAGCAGAAGACATCTAGTCTTTTATCTCCTCTTCTAACCAAATCTAAACTAACAATAGCTGGAAATATCAGCAGAACTGAACCCATGTTAAAAATTACCAAAATGGCTGCCTGTCAAATACAATACAAGAAAAAATGTAAATATACAGAAAATCTCAAGTATAAGCTTACTGATTAAGATTCTATAAATAAAGCAATCATCCCCCAAATTCATAGAATATTTTTTACCCAATTTCATGAACATATAGAATTTCTAAAAATGATTTTGTTATTTTAATTCATTCAGTAGTAGATTTGAATTGCAATTACAATAATTTATGGCTCATTTTAACTTTTTTTTTAAACGATTTATCATCTAATTGCGATTTTTTTTTTTCATTTTTTCATGAAATAACATTTCTTTATAAATACAATAAAATCAAACAGCATGTCCAAAAAAAGAAATGTAGGCTACTTCATAATGGGAAATCATAAAAATTCAAGTGGGTACAAATCATTTTTAAAATCTTTACAAAAAAGTGAGAAAATGGATATATTTAAAGGTATTAAGTGGTTCTTTTCAAGTGTGGTTCAGTTACCATCAAAGGAATATTATTTAGATTTTGACACCTCCATGTCATATTATTAAATTCATTAACAATCTAAAGAAATATTCATCCAAGCAGAACTCTGTCTACTTTTCAATATTCCAAGTAGCTTAGATCCAATACCTTTATATTGTGATAACCTTATCTCAAGCCTGTAAATATCATATTTACTTGGAAAAGTCTCAATTTTTTGATTGAGAGAATATTACAAAACCAGTAGACAAGTGTCTGACCACACAAACTTGGAAGTAAATAATAAAATAAAATAAATTAATCAGTCCACAAAGCTGTAAAACCAAGAACCAAAAGCTTGACATTGGAAAATGAGTAAATTATTAAACCCATGATATCAGGACTAAAGTTTTCCAAGGATGACATTTTTTTTGGCTGTTATGACAAAATAATGTAAAGTGGTCTATAACATGATCAGACAGAAAAAAATCTCCCATTGGAAAGAGTTGAATGGTTCATCTGTATCATAAAATATAATCCTAGGTATCTTCTTCTATTTAGTGGGCCATTTCTCCACAAGGGAAAGAGAACCTGCTGAGACCTTTTACAAATTTAACATTGTAAATTATATGATCTAAGTTGGCTGACCCCATATACTATTTCTTTTAATTCACATTCCGAGAGATTTGAATTTCATAGTGTAATGTCATCAACTGAAGTAACTAGTTTCTGCTACAATGCATTCCATCCAAAATTGCTTTACAATAACATGGGGTCAATGACACACAATCTTCAAAAAGTATTTGAAATGGTAACCGTATAAAGTGTGTCTTTATTTAAGAAGAGTTTCTGAAGAACAATTTGTCAGAAGGACAAATTATTTCTGCAGAAAGATTGATAACTTTTTAAACTTCTGCACGCCAAAGAACTTGCTGTTACAAAAGTAATATGTAGGTCAGTTCATGTGTACAGACTACAGAAGGATATAAAATGTTCCATTCTATTTTGTTACTTTATGTTATACAATTAAGAGTTGTAATTTTTACCTAATGTAAATATTTACCAAAGACTAGCTGAATTTTTTTTGTGGAATGGCAAAGCAAAAATAACACTAGTGGCACAGAGTGGGACTTTGCTTATGTCGCAAATTGCAACAAACGGGCTGAAATAACTGATTTTATGGGATAAACTGGCCAAAGTCATGAGGTATCTGTGTGCAAGGTAGTTTTTTGAAAATTGGAATTATACCCAGATGTGCCATGCCCATCTTGTTTTTTTGGGCGTGAATCTAAACACATTCAAAATGTAAAGACATGGTAGAAATTTGAACCATGTTCATCTAATAGATCATAAAATTTTGCTGTTTTCGACAGCTATAGAACCGGAAGTAGACTTCAGACGTCAAAGGTCAAAGCATCAACTGATAGCCAAGGTCAATGAGCTACTAAAGGTCAAGGTCACCAAAGGTAAGGTCATGAAACATAAGCCTCCAAACTTCGAAAATTTTCAACTGGATGTTGCAAAAATGCAAAAGCGAAATTAAAAAATCGGCTCCCACAGTTTTTTTTTTAAAATCAATTGAAACCAGGAATGCAAACTTTACGCAAATCGCCCTTAACCCAGAGGCCCTGTTTTGAGTTTTACAAAAAAGTGACATTACAAAATGGCGGCGTAAGTATTACTTCCAGTCTGGATTTTTTTTTAAATCGGCCATATTTTTAAAAAGATATTGTTCAGCAATAGTTTCAATGACCTATAAAAATTGGACCAGAAGTAGAACGGAAAATAGAGATTGGAAGTTTGAGCCCATTTTACGCGTAAACTGGAGGTGGCGCAAAATATTTGACTATGCAAATTTGTTCAGATTTATAGTCTATCTTTGCACTAAAAATTTGAACTCAATTGGACCGAAATTTAAAAATTGGGAAAAAAATCGAAAATCGGCGAAAAAATGTCTGCTACGAATTTACGAAACTCAAAATTATTTAATTGCCATTCTATGGATATAAAATGTAGATTCCTAAAATGAAAACCCGAGCAAAATGGGGCTAAAATTGCGCCTTCTAGAGCCCAAAAACTCCTTTTTGCAAATGTTGCACTGTACCACTTCCGATTTTGCAAAAATGTTCCAATTTATATTCATTAGAAACATTACCACTACAGAAGGTCTAGGAAAGTTGAATAGTTGCTGCAACTACTGTAGTCTAAGCACAGTGAGGTGTGTATAAAACGAAAAACAAAAAAAAGAATTAACAAACCGAAAACAAACTTTTTCTGACAAAAACATCAGATGACAAATGTATTGTTAATTAATAAGTGTACTACCTGTAATGAAAAGGCTCTAAGGGCAGGTATTGGTATAATGGCAGCTGTAAAGAAGGCCAACATGTTACTTAAAGATGTCAATAAAACAGTAACACCTGTTCTCTTCAAACATTCTCCAGTTTGTTCCTGAAATTAAACATGTCAATATACTTAATGATAAGTCAAGTCGACATAAAAACTTCAAAAATGATGCCCAGTTCCTTAATAAGCATCATGGATTATAGATTGTCAACAGGACTTAGATGTTATTCATTCTTACAAACAGATATAACCCATATATCTGTACTGTAAAATATATCTTAAATTAAGAATATAAAAAAAGATTGCATTTTAAATTTGAAGTTTTATAAAGGGCTGAAAATCAAATCAAGCTACAATATGTTTACTTTCTTTTTAAATTATTTTTACCAAATCAAAAGCAAAAGTTCTAAAAGCATTACTAGTTTCAGGAGTAAGAATACAACAATAAGTGAATAAAATATAAAAGAATCAGAAATACAGATAAGTAAACAAACAACAATTTGGACAAAAACAAAACAAGAGAACAACTTTTGTTAACTTACAAACTTCAAATCCCTGAAAGCATTTTAATAAAAAAAAAATAACAAATGTTCAGAATACATTGTCATAATTGTTGTATATGTTAATTGTTATTATCAATCCTTATAAACAGTTTCTAAGAAGCCATTTTCATATCTATAGTTATAGGGATATTAAGTTAGGGCCAAGGGCAATATAAATTTCTTGCGAAGAGATTTTAAAAAAAAACTTCACAATTGCAAATCTATTTCTCTGAGCCTGGTCTTATTGTTAATCAAAATACCATAATTCTTTAGCAAAAACACTTGAAGTGAATGTCACAGGATTTGAATGTTGACTGCATAAACAATTGTTCTAACTCAAATGATTTCAAATTCGGTTTTTAAACACAATTAGCATTTGGCATACCTAACTGTTCCCTACTAAGTAAGCTCATTTAATGTCTTTAAATGTGAAATCAATAGTACACCATTTCTTTAGGGCAAATTCTTTATTTAGTTCAAGAATTTGGTTTTCAGAGACAGATATGGTAAACAATGGTTAGTTATTTCTGCTTGAAAGCCCCTAAGGTGTTCAACAATCATCTGTCAATCCAATTCACAAATACTATATACACACTTTTATCAAGGGCATCACTTGCAACAATTAAATACTGTCTGTTGCTGCTGTTAACTAAAACAAACAGGAAATCTTAATTTTGGCATCCTCGCACATGGTTTAGTAATCAAATATGCCACACTAGAAACAAACTCTATGTAAGCCAGTTTCAAACCATGTTTCATGGTGTAAAGGAATAAAGAGAAGCTCTTATCATTTATGTTCCTTCTTGTTCTTTCATGTGGCCTCATTTTTAGTATCCACAATCATAAAACAGTGCTCCATTTCAGTAATCAAAGGCGCTTATGTTATATCATAACTTCATCTCTTTTACTTAATATATTATTTTCTATACCAAAAACATTAACAGTAAAATCAAGTTATTGCTTTTCTAGCTAAAATAGCACATGTATATCCTTAAGTTACTTCAATTCAGATCATAAAAACTTTATTATTTTTCATATAAATTCAAATAGTTTTAAAGGTATACTACCATTTAGGTTGACTGAGAAATTGAAATTTTTAAACTTGACCAAAACTGAGACATAATACATCAGTGGAACTGCCTGGTGTCAAAACTATATGACAAAATCTCCTATAACCTTATTTTCATTTGTTTTTTGAATCATTCTGTTCTCGGTCTGGACCAGGCCGCTATAAAATCACAAATTTTCCCCGTTTACACAAAAAAAATATAACAAGCGTACTGAGAGCAGTTAAAAAATAATAATATCAATGGTTCAGACATGTTTTATGGAACTTTCATAAAAAAGGTAAAGATAAACATACATGTAACCTGGATGAAAACAAAATGGCTCCTGTTGATGATAAAAATTCTGCAGGAGATGTTGAAGTTCAGCCACTATGCACGCCCAGTACTCTTGACACCTTCACTTTTACACTACAACAATTTATCGAGTGAGGTCTGAGAACTTTTCCGAGAATTGAAACCTTCAGAATTTCTGAGAACGCTCGACAGTTTACCTTACACAAAATTCATCGATACTCTTTTAGTGTAAACAGGGTTTATAATCTAATAAATCCATAAAACTAATCAATAATCATTAAACTGTGTAATTTAGAGACACGCATAACACAGTTTTTAAATACTTTACTTATTACTTAGTTTAATGGCAACATTTGTCTTATATTGAAATTTTATTTTTTAGTCATGACACCTAGCAAGTCCAACTCATACTCTTATCAACCAAGTTTGAGACATTGAATTGTTTGTCCACTCTTAGAGGTAGTATTCCTTTAAAGGAACTAACTTGACACAATTGGATAACAATTACTTTATTTAATAACTTGCGACGTTTCAACAAAGGTACTTATCAAGCAATGATACAAAAAAGGCAGAGCAATATAGTGAAAAAAAATAGCCTATATCATATAAATTTCACCAAGCTCTAAATTGACATGTGGCCACCAAAAACAATTGTCTTGGCATTAAACAATATTGAGGACATATCTTGGGTGAAATATATTTTACTGTGAAACCATAATGAAGTCAGATGGTTTGTAATTTACTAAAGGAAATCGGTTTTTATTATGTATGATGGCTGAAGTGGTTTGACTTCCATCTGCTTTGATAAGAAAACCAGAAGACCCAATTCATTTACATTGTACTAAGTTTACCTTACACCTAGCAGACTTAATACATCATATTTATGATGATCTCAACCAACCATGGGTTAAAAGAGGCGCCATTAATTAAGTTGAACTTGTTTGAAAAAGTATCAAGACTCTCAATCCACTCCTTGATGTTCTGACAAGATCAGGTATAATTGTCTTAATCACATCTATAAACAAAACCTACACCCTTTAACTAGCCATTAAAATGGTTGAGTCCTTGGCTCTCACTGGTTGGATTAGGGCCACCCAGAAGCCAACACTAAATTGATTGGGTGAAATAGGTCAATCTGATTGAGGAGGTATGTATTAAAGTAAAACAAGTCGAGCCATTAAAAGCATGGAGTAAATGTGATCTATAAGAAAAGAACTTGCTCTAGAGTGCAGGATAAACACTTGCAAAGATGTGCTGTATTTGGCTAAGCTTTCTCTCTCTAAGCTCAAGGGCTCCCTTATATCAGGTAATGACATATGACAAATCTCTGAATACACAAAACTTGAATGCAAATCAAATTTACATGCAAGATCTTCTCTTCTGGAGGTTTTAAAATTGGGCGTGGTAAAAACAATCTTTGATTAGAAGATGCCCTAGTTTTCAAAATAGTTGAGCAAGGACTTGATTTATAATAAGCAGGTAAAGATATGGATAAATAACCAAAACAAGCAAAAAAATTCTTATCCAAAGCATGAAAAAATCTGTGGAGTAGTAAAATCAGGTGTTTTTGAACAGATTAATAATAAACATTTTTCACGACTAAATTTTGGATATTAAGTAAAAATTCAGCCTTCAGTTTATTTCATGAAATGAAATCATCTCACATTTTGGATAATTTTAAACAAAGTCATATTGAAACACTTTGAGCAGACACCCAAACACTTATAGAAATAAACATTCATTTGTCAGGAAATTTGGAAAAACATGACAAGTGTCAAGGGCTTTGTAAAGAACGTTTGCAACGAATTAAACTGAATTCCTATTCCACTTAAAATTAATGGGAATAGAATCATGAACTTGAGTACTGTACCTAAATGTAATAGAAATCTGTTAAACTTGAAGAAATACCACACACATATGAAAAAAATGGCTAAAGGTGTATAGGTCTATCTCATTTTCTACATTCTAATCTCTTTTATAATCAGTTAGGAGGTGTAAACTCATTTGTTTTAGTTTCTCAATTTTTATTTTTGATGGAAATAGAAAATTTCTTCTCTTCTTCTTACAAGAACATTATGCCCTCTATTCTGATGATATATTCAACATTATTTAGTAGTAGTCAGTCACTGTGGAAAAGAATTCTTATTCTTTGAAAATTCCTGCAATAACCTAGTTCCATTTCAAAAAAAGAACTACAATAACTAAGATTGGATGTACAATAATTACATGTATACATCTGAGTGTGAATTTTTTTCATTAAAATGCACAAATTTGTATGAATTTTGGACATTTTTAACCATGAATCTCCAAATTATCTGAATCCCAAATTTTAAATGGTCTATTACCATTCTTATTAGATGCAAGTGATAGAATCAATGTCTTATTTTGTCAAATAGACTAACAAAATTCAAAACTTTTTTGCAAGAAAATCTAATACAATTGATATTCACTTCTATCCTATTTCCCACCATGTGATGATGATCCCCTATTACATCTCTTTCTTCAATTCATAAACTGCAAGTATCAATATTTTAACATAACAGTACTTGTGCACAAAAAGGCATACAGTTTGGTTATGAAACGCAAAAAGATGTGTAAAAGGCCAAAGTTAATCAAGGAAAAAAGGAAAAGGAAACAAATACAGTCTATGATGTCTTCCACACGTTTCCTTTAAGGCTACATCAAACAAAACGACAAGATATATTTGAAGTCAGAAACAACTGTGTTTTCAAATGTTGAAGCCATTATGGCTAAATTTACAATAAACATCGTCCCACGTGTGAGATGAAATTCAGTGATATCTACATGATCGCGTGAAACAAATACATAAAAATATAAGACATTGTGATCAAATCTGCTATCAATCAAGATTACCTTGAATTCTAAATTCAATATTTTTTTCAAAGCAAAAGTTAAAAGCTAGGTGAAGCTAAAAACCAATTGAAAATAGCAATCATATTAGTTTGGTATATTCTGAGGCGAAATTAGTTTCACACTTTCACTATCTTAATGAATCTAGTATTGCAACTAATACCAAAAATTGTATTATCTTTGGTACTAAGATAACAAACTACTCAGAAATATTGATGACTTACATTTTGACCACACACATATTAAAGGGACTCTTCCCATCATGTTTATTCACAAGTGAATTTTTTTAGGTTAGTTGACTAAAATTCATTAACTAAACTCAAATTTTAGTGAACAATTTATTAGTGGTTTTCATCTTATGATTGAATGTTGTAAAATATTAACTGAAACTTACTGAGTATGGAATATCCTTGGCATGTTCAGCATAGGTGTGGGCTAAGAGGAACATGTCATCTACTCCAAGGCCTAGTGCCAAGAATGGAATAATCTGAAATGAGTAAATAAAATGACAAATATATATATTTTCCAAGAATCTCTGGAAAGTTTAAATATCAAAACTTCAATTTTCTTTTATAAAAGTTGAATTAAATTAACAGTGAAATAAGAATATATAAAAAGCAGAATAAACGAGAGAATAAGCTTAAGAATGAACAAAAGTAGAAACAATGGAATGAAAAGAGAAAATGTTAATAATGAAATGAACAGGCTAGGAATATAAACAGAATAACAAGAGAAATAAACAGATAAATTAACACAGGAATAAACAGAAAAATAATAAGATGATGTGAATAATGAATTACCTGTGTAGTAGAGGCATTAAATTTAATATTAATAACAGAGCAGATTCCCAGTCCTGCTGCCACTGATAATGATACCAATAATACTCCTGCCATACCAATACCGCTTTGAGAATTAACTGCATCATTCCATTTTAATAATGAAATTAGTGCATATAAAAACTGAAAAGAGCAAAAGCAATCTTAACTATGATTTGATCACATGATCACAATGATTCTAAGATCTATGATTCCTACTGCTCCCTACAAGATAATTGTGAACACACAATTTCAATGGCTTAGCTAAATAATAACTTTCTAAAATAAGGTAAGTTAGCTTGCTAGGTAAGGTAATATATTCCCACTAGCAGCATTGAATTTAAATTAGAATTTGACTGTGATCCTTGGGTGATTACAAATACTCATGCAAAGTTTCATCAAAATTCATCGAGAATTGTGCTTTCTAGAGTGTTTACGAGCTAATATTGAACGCTTTTACAAGAGTTATAACTCATACTTAATATTTTTGGATTTATCTGATTTCCAATTGGACTCATCCTTGAGTTTTAACACACTCTCACACCAAGTTTCATAAAAATCTGTTAAAAAATGTTGATCCTTGAGTAATAATAGGTTTCATCCTTTGGTGATTTGGAACACTGACATCAGGAATTTACAAGCAATTGTAGACGGACAGACATGGGTGACAGCAATATATGCTTCACATTTCATATTTGCCTGTTTGATCACACAAATGGTGAGCCTGTTATTGTTCAGATACCAAAATATTATTCAAATATTATCATTGAATTTTACTCCACTAAGAAATACAGACTGAAAAGTATGAAAACTGAAAAACTATTCTAATTTGCCACTTACCATAAGTACATAGCCCATAACAACTCGCACTACACTAATACTGGAGAAATCTCGAATTATATCAAGTAAGGATGTATAGGAAAAGGCATAGACATTATCTTGCATAGTATCATTTCCAAACTGGTTGATTATCTGGAAGATATACAATCATTCAGAATTATCAATGGAAAGATCTCAACTTAAACCTGAAACCTAAAGCTATCTTAATATCTGATTTCATATGATATCTGCAGTTTACAGGCAACTGAATTAACTTATTTTGGATTATACAACAGAGAAATAAAAATAACTAAAATATTTACATACTAAATATTAAAAAGTTTCTTACTGATGAAAAGTTTCTTTGCCATGTCTCTAAGATTTCTTTGGCTTTAGCTCGGGACCATCTAATACTTTGAACTTTACTTTGATCTAAATAATATTCATACAGACTCTTTTCACCCATCAATTGGACTATTGACTGTAATGCTTCAGCACTAAAATTTAAAAAAAATTTAATTGAGGTATATTTAATGCTTGGCCTACATGTATAATGATATTTTTTAAAATCATTTTTAAGAGTGGATTATCTGAAAGTTTTTTTTTTTTCATTGTTAAAAAAACATAACAAATCAATACATTTGTACAAATTATATAGATATTGTCTGAAAATTGCTGAATCTTTTATTTATTAAGTATTTCGACTTTGGTCGAAAACGTATTGTAATTGTTTGGATTATCATATTTTTTTTTTTTTTTGAAATTCTTGGATGAGTTTACAGACAAACTGGTAAAATGTACAGAAATTCTAATTCTACAGTTGATCTTAGAATGATTTCTATTATCAAATAAAACAAAACCGGAAGTTCTATTTCTTACCGGAAGGGAGAACCAAAAGTTGAAGTTTTTTTGCTTTAGCAAGTTTATTTTCAGTTCGATTTCGATCAGATTTTCAGATTTGAAAACTTCAATGTATTCGTCAACTAACAACTATAGGTTATATGCAATTCGGTTAAATATTTTACCCCTGATTTGCAATTCAATATTCCCGGGTCATTTGCAAAAATTTCAGACCGTGATTTCTAGTTTAATATAAATGGTAACATTTTGAAACTTTACCAGTTGATAGGCGATATGATTATGATTTTTGAAAAAAAATTTTGACTTCCGGTTTATCCTCAAATGACGTAATTACGTAACTTCCGGTCCATAACAGCTAGGTGAAAATTGAAAACTGTTTTATAAATAACTTGTCAATAGTAATCGATTTGACCTAAATAATTTAGTCAAGCTGCCATATCGGCATACTGCCATTTTGAATTTTCGTTACAATTCTTAAAGCCGAAATTCAGACACTATTGATAGACCGATTTTGATGAAATTTAGCACATAGAAAATCCTCCTCTGAAAATTGGAGGATTTATTGCATCGAAACTAAAATTTTGACACCAAGTTTCATTAATCTCGGATAAAAACTGTAGCCTCTATTGTGGATACAAACCAAATTTGATGCGTTTTTACTAAGTCAAGTGCAATAACTCAAAAACCGTTCATGCGATAATTTCCATTTTCGAACTTGACCGAGATATCATCAATATATACATGTATACCAAGTTTCATTAAGATCGGATAAAAACTGTAGCCTCTATTGTGGATACAACAAATGTGGACGGACCGACGGACAGGGAAGACGGCAATATACGTCCACATTTCCATTGATAATTTTCATATTTTCGCCATTTTTAACCGTTACGAAAGGTGTGACCTAATTATTTTATGAGTTTGAAAACTAGGTCAAATGATATTCAATATATTGTCTAGATGTAGGTCATTGCAAATTAAGCCTGCATAATATTTAAAGGCTCTCAAAATACGTTCATAATTGTAAGCAATTCTAGTTATAATTAAAAACAAAGAACTTGAATGTAATTTACTACTTACTGCACAATATGTCCAGTTTTATTCTTACGGACACCACCTACTATCATGTCTTCATCCCAATGCATAAATCTTTTAGCAAACCCATGACAGCCATTGGTTAATTCAGCACCAATATCAGGAGACTGGAAAATGAAAACATTCAATTAAGGTACAGTTTTGAAAAGTTATTATTCTATCTTGGTTCAGAACAGAAAAAAAGAAAATACCCATAAGTTCTAAAATGTTTATTTCATTTTCTACATGAAGTATTTGTTCCATCCTAGGCCTGTACACTTGAAAGAATCAAACCCTCCCTTTTCCCAAATCAAAGTTAAGCAAAACAAGAGATTTACTACCCAGGTGTAATGTGTAATGAATACAACATTCAATGAAGAGAAAAAGAAATGTAAAAATGATTATTGACAAGTCAGGATTGCTTTTTGATGAAAATTACAGTTTTCAAAAGTCATCATCATTCGTGAATTGTGACCGTCATTACATCGTTACAAATATTTAATTTCAATTAAATTTATCAGATCACTTTTACACAGCTTTCCTTCAATATTGGTCATTTCTTGCCAATTCAATAAAATGATAATTGAATGTGTAATATTATTATATCAAATGAGAAATAAGCAAAATACTTTACATAGGGAAATTAAAAACCTACTGTTGATTAAATTAAAGTGTACCAAAGTTAAATGTACAATCTTTAAGCTACATGAATAGAAGAATCTAAACCACCCACATTCAAATAAAATGCAACAAAACAGAAGGCAAATAATTTTGCATCTTAATTAGATTCTCTTAACCAAATACTCACTTTTTAGAGCCAGTTTTTGAACAAATTGAGTTTCAAGGGCTGTTTTTTTAGCCAACTGTAATGGCAAGTTAATTTGTTTATATCATTGCCAGAGTTAGCTGTGAGGTAGGCCAATGTTTTGACGTTTGACTTAAATCTATAATGCAGCTCAACAAATTGCGATAATATTATGATTGAGTGTGCAACACACATTCCTGACAAGGGTGCTCGTCATATTATTTGCATATCTTGAAAGAAAAATAAACAATTGAAAAAGTCAAAAGGTGAAAATGTGCAAAATGTGTCAAATATTAAAATAAACAAAACAATTGTTTTATTCACCATTTTCTGAAACTTCAAAAGGTAATATTGTGTGTGAAACTATTGATCAAAATGAACAAAATCAAATTTTATTGAAGAATTCCTGATCAGTTAATGTTTTAATTAATTTAATTTCCTTATCTCATCCACATTCAACTATATGACAAAATGGCATTTAAGGTGTTACATCAAATTTGCAAAGGAAATACTCTTTTCAAAAAGTTAGTAGAAAACTTTAGTGGAAAATACCTAAATAGACATTATATTAAAGTTGATACATAAATATAACATAATTGGACCGGTAATACTTATATCAATAGATAGTAGAGGTTTTCTAATGACCGGGAAAAATACCAGATGGTCCCACAAGTCCTTAATTAACTCGTAATTAGGCTATTTATGACGGGATTTCCCTCGGTAGGGTACTACCATAGGTATGTACATCAAGTCACAAATATCGTTAATCTTTTTTTTGATCATCCAGTCTGTTAATTCGGTACATAACCTGACGCTGCACGCATGCGTACTTGCCAACATTCCTTAATAGTTTCCACAACAACAATGGCATTTTGGTATTCCATTTATTATCTCTAGCAAAAGGCAATAAAATGTTTCTATATCACTTTCAATTCAACTTTTATTCCCGAATAATTTCATTTCTACTTTCCCATTGTGGGGTTCTTGTGATTTTATCTATGTCATTGATTATTTTTCCAGATATCAACAATTATTGGTTTATAAGATTTTTTAACAATAAAATTCAGTTTTAAATAAGAGCTTTTGATATTTGAATTCACCCAAGTTTCTATACAATCTAGTTAGTCAATGACCACGTTTGGTTTGCAACTTGATATAATTAGTACACAGGTCTACATCAAGGCTCTTATCTAACACCCCTACTATTCTTGTGTCTCTATTCAAACACAAAATTTCAAAAACTTTTTGTGCACAAATTGCAAGACTTGACACCTTTCTGTTACAAAAATGTTTGTGCTGAATGGAAAGTCCATGGCACGAGAAGCATGCCAATAACAATGTTCTTTAAATTCGACACAATAGCTAGAGCAGGGAGGTGTTTATACTCGTTTCTCAATATCCTCAATGTGATGAAGGTTAGGCCAAGCCCTGCTATCATGCGTTAGTGAGAAAACACACATTCCGCTTAGTATTTTTCAGGGTCTACCTCACGTAAAGAAAATACTCATTATCACGAGGTGAAAGCCTGTGTTGATTCCTTGTAGAAAAAGCTTTAGAAAAGATACATATCAGTCTTTAGTCAACACAGCTAGCATTGAACTCTTCTTTCTTTTTACTGGTCACATTGTATAAAAAGAGCTTTAAGAGTCAATCCAAACATACTTGAAATTGCCAATGGATTTCAATAAATTCAAACCAAAATTTCCAAAGATTGACTAGAGTTGTTAAAATGATCTTGTTTGGAGGTAACAGTTTGTTAGACAAGTTACACCCTGTCATAAAGGTTAATATTAAGGTAGAAATAATAATCAAAGTTGCTCAGGTGTTCAACACCAAAATCTTCATAAAACCTTCTCTAAACAAATATGAGCATCTTTGTTACTATTAAAACTTTCTTGCCGTTTTCATTACTGTAATCAAAACACTGGCTTAATTTTCTATTGAGTGAAATTTTATTTCATTAAGAATGTCTTAATCATGTGACATTTAACTGATTGCTAGTTTGGTTCTATGTAAGATTGTCACTTTCCTCTGACCACTCCCTCAGTTAAGAAAATCTTACTTAATGTGATCTTACTATATATACTACAGAACTGAAAACTATTGATTCAATATTTTGTTTCTCTATTTTAATATATGACAAATCTGTGAAGATATACCAAATATTTACCTGTAAGCTGAATGGCAGCATACAAAACAACAAACAGGATTATATTATATAGTATATAGTATATACCTGTAACTGGCCCTTGTTTACGTTTTATTGCAAATAACCTGAAGGAAAAGTAACTTACCTGCTTCGTGTAATAATTTTTAGCAGTTTTGGGACATTCTGGGTCTCTGGGGTCTAAACATTCTAACTCTTGATAAGCTGAAGATATTCCTGCCTAAAATCAAATATTTATATCTGTGAATATATGTATACAACTGCAGATTAAAGATAGCCCATGCTTATCAAGAATATATAGCACATAGTTCAATACAAAATCAATGCAATGTACTCACCCTTTGAAACAGCTCAGTCATTAAGTCCACTCTAAATGTTTTAGGTAAATCATCAATCAGCTTTTTAGGATTCAAATTCTTCCAGGTTAGTTCATTGGGCATATTGAATACTCCCCTGTAATGAAATAAATATAAGGTATAAAGAGAAGATATAAAACTTGATTAGTACACGTTATCACTTTAGAAATGTATAATACAAAATTCTGTTCCCTTCAACATTTCTTACTCAGATCCATTGTCCAAATTAGTCAGAATCAGCAATAACAATGCAGTAATAATAATAATGATAGATGTTACGACCAAAACAAGTGTTAAGTACAAGAAAAATATTGTCAATTGACACCATTTTTGAGACATCATCTTAACCATTTCGATCAAATTTTGCTGACTTTCATTCCATTTCATAAGACAAGAAACGCCAGAAATTGAAATGGCATCTTTTGGCATAAACAATTAGTACTGTGATGTGGTAATAGTTTCAAACAGACACTATGATTCCAGTCTAGGATAGAGTCTCTATAGGGGTCTCTTATTCTCTTTTTTCTATAAAAAATATCTGACATTCCAGTTAGGTCATAGAATAGTTAACTGTTAGTAACCATTGCTGATTCACTGGTACTAAATGTGTATCTTTACTTCAGTTACATAAAGTATTGGCTATTTTTTGATCCAAAAGGAAACAATCATTTGCCATTATAACTTAAATCCAAACTAAAAAAGTCACAAACATGGATGCTTTTACAAATGTATACTTTTTCATAATTGATTGTGCAAGAGACTTGAATTCCATACATCTTAATTTGATTCTAAATAGAAAGGTATTTCAACAATTTAATTTAGAAACAACCTAAGAAATTTAAGTACAGAGTTTTATTAACAGAAAATCAGGTATTTCAAAATGGCTTTTCTTTCTCAGCTTCTTTAGTTTATCTTTTAGCAAACGCACATTTTTTTTTTATAAACAATGGAGGATTGTGTTTATAAATTTTGTAAACTTTAAATTAATTTTTTAAACAAAGCTACCGTTTCTCTAGTGTGGCAGAGTGAAATGGAATGTCTTTTGAAAAAAATTGAAATTTGATCTGTTTGTAAGAAAAACTGAGAAAAAAAAAAGCACTGACTTCAAGTATTGCTGTAAAAGTTTCAAGAAAGACAGCAAAAAAAAAATACATTAGTTGAAATAAACCAGATTTGAAAGGGGGAAATGTTTACAACCAAAGTAAAACGAAAGTTGGCCAACCATTACCAGGGTAAAATGATACAAGTTTATTTAATTGCTTGAAGAAACAGCTTTAACATCACCATGGTTTACTAAAAACATTTTATGATGTTTAATTAAGGAAAGAAAAGGGATGGATATCTTCTTGAGTTATATTAAAATGTGGCCACCCAGGTAGAAAAATATGGGATTATCTCTGTACATTGCCAGTTTTCTATAAAATAGTAACAGAATAGGACTAAAAGTAAAACCTATTCAGACTATAATACGCATTTATGATAAAATATGCAATCCATTTGTACATTTTTGTAGTTTAATAATTTCTGGCATACATCAAAATCTCACTGTATATAAAAGGACACAGAAATGAAACGTGTGCTTGCATAATTTAAGCTAAGTAATTCAGTCCTACTGTAGCAGTAGCCCTCCTTATTATTTATAATATAATTTGTCAAATATTCATCATGTCTTGAATGAAAAAAAATATAGTTTTCATTCACCTTATCAAGTTCATGAAAAAGTTTCCATTATCCAATGCTAATAATCAGACTTACACCTTTGCATTGTCAATCTCTCCTAAATCTGACAACAAGTAAGCAATGCTCATATTGAACAAAGTAACAAGCATGCTTCTTTTTTAAGAATTAGCCTGTCAGTTGGGAGAAGAAAACAATATGAAGAACTAGAACTGTGAACAGCTCCGAGCGTGGCAACTATGCGTTATCCCATGGATTTCGAACATTTTGAAACTTCTAACCTGCCAGCTTTCAATTCCGGTACTTTTCAGCCTCCAATTGTGGAACAAGCGTAACAATATTGTTATATCTATAGACAGCTGATGTCAAGGCCATTCTATATGGAAAATTTCAAGGTCATTGAAGGTGAAGGTCACAAGATATAGAATTTCAAATTTTCAAAAAATTCAAACGGGCATAAATAATAAATGACGGACTAATTAAATCTTAAAGAAAATTTGCCATTCTTTTGGAATTTTTTTCTTCTCGGGGGGTGCAAATTATTTTGTATAGCTAATATATACTGTTTTTGCTTACATTCTTGAATTACACGGGATGTAGGGTCGCCTGAAATGAGATAAAAAACCGGAGGTCCCCACGCCCAAACCGGAAGTGATCAAAAAATTTTGATGATATATTTTTAATTGTGTTGCGTATCTATCTATATCCTGTAAATTTCAGATCGATCCGAACATTAGAGCCCGAAAGTGTAACATAACCGTCCGAAATTGCAAAATAGTCAGATTTCGGTGGGCTATAAAACCGGAAGTTAATATTTTTCATGCAATATCAGCACATCTATAGACAGCTGAGGTCAAGAACATTCTACATCTCAAATGTCAAGGTCATTGAAGGTCAAGGTCACGAGATATAGAGTTTTAAATTTTCGAAAAATTCGAACGGGCATAAAAAAAAATTCAAATTCGAAAATCAAAATTCTGTTCCCAACATTTTTTAGATAAAGTATCAAGGTTTTGATAGACACCAAAATCATAAAAATCGGTTAATAATTGGCGGACTTATTAAATTTTTAAGAAAATTTGCCATTTTTGAAAACTGCGCATGCGCAACATTCAATTTAATTTTTCTTTATCTCAGGGGATTAAAATCATTTAGTATAGCTAAAATATACTGTTTTTGTGTAGAATCTTGAATTACATGGGAAGCAGGGTCGCCCGACGAGAGACGAAAAAAACGGAAGTCCCCACGCCCAAACTGGAAGTGATAAAAAAATGTTGATGATGTAGTTTTAATTGCGCTGCCTATCTATCTATATCCCGTAAATTTCAGACCGATGCGACTATTAGGGCCCGAGCTAGCTTGAAATCTTATTTGCATATTATGCAATTAGCCACTTTCGTGTTAGCGAAAATATCATGTTCGATATTCATTTTTGATTCCAGCCCATATAAAAACCATTGGTGAAAACAGAAATAGTCTATCTTTTGCCTTTTGGGCTAGCGAGCTTCCCAAAAAAAAAAAAATAAAAAAAAAAAAAAAAAAATAAAAAAAAAAAATAATAATCCGAACGAAAACAAAGCGTGACAAATTTTATTTGCCACGCAATTAAGACAAATTAAGTCAAATTTATGTTGAGAATGTTTCTTCACAATTATAAACTGCATGTATTTTTAGGAAATAATGTTCTTTGGTCAATAAGTCTTATCTCCTTCTCTGAAAATGTGACATCAAAGAGACAAATTTAAAATCACTTAGTCCTGTCAAAATCAATTCGAGTTGGTAGTTTTAGCAAGAAATAGAATAGACTGACAAAGACCTCCCTCAAAGATTTATTAGCAAACTATCAGATTAAAATCTCTTTAAGACACACAATTAAACCTTGATACAATTACAATCTTATTCTTGGCAAATCAACATGAGTGTGCTACCATTAGGATATTCAATGTTGCGCATCACCATTCATTAGCAGACACATTTTGATTGCAAAGATATGGTAATAATGTACTTGATAATGTTTCTTCTTGGGAGGCCTCGAATATTGAAATTAACTGGTAATCAACTTAAATCTTTCTTCCCTTCAAACATGCAGCCTCATTTTGGAATGGTTAGATGTCAGTAAGTCAACAAGTGTGTTGATGCACCAAAATATATTATCAGAATAGATGATCTTTTGAATAGATGCTGATATTCTATATGTCAGAAGAGATACAAGTTTTAAACTTTAACATACACATGTATTCCGAACTGAAATCTTCTACTAAATCAAAAACATTTTCAAAGCCTTAAAAAAAAATCAATGCATAGTTTGATATTTACCAAAAGGCTCAGATAAACAAATTTTCAAATAACCTCCAACTGAAACTTAAAGATTACAAAAATAGAAAATTCTTTTTACTGATTATTTGTAGAGAGTATGGGGGCTATCTTAACTGCCAATGAATATATCAAATAGAGTGTGGTACCAATCTGCCAATTATTTTGAAAGCTGTATCACCAGTATGGCATTGGATACATTTCACTATATCATGAATATCTTTAACGAGAGCCAAGCAGGTGCTAAGTCTGCTTTGTAGAGTGGTGGATTATCTTCATGGGTGGCCATCACATTGAGGCTATACATATCACAATGACATCTGTCCACAATATCTTTACAATATCCTCTTATATGGCTACTCTGATATTCATCATATTTCACAGTCAAATGGTGAAATTCATACCAAATCCTAGGGTGAAGATAATTTTTTACTAATAATAGGTTTCCATTATTATTTAAGACTGGTCATTTGCCCTATCAGATTTCATCTTACTGTAGCTTACTAATAGCATCTAATTGGTAAGTCACTTCAGTACAGTAAAAACCAGCCTTAAAATACCTCCTTAGTTTTTAATTTACTGTCATCAAAAACTGTTTTCATTTCATTCTCAATTTTCTTAAAGAATATTTCAAAATAGTAAATTTCAATATAACTTGTACTTCAAGTTTTGGTAGTTATTGTTGTTTCGAGTCAATTATTTCTTTTTTTTTTTTAAAATGTGATCTTTAATTTGTTTCAATTTGTTCAGCAACATGTAAGTTTCTTATTAATTCAACATTGCAAAATATGTATTAATACAAATTTGTCGAAGAAGTTGTATTGATAGTAAAAAAATAGATTTTCTCACAATTCTTCAAGTTCATGCTCCAGTACAAGAATTTAATAGTTTTTATATGTTGTAAAGTAAATATAAACATATATATAAATAACTTCTAATGATAATGGGGTGGGCCTAACTTCATTTAACAACAAATTTACAGTTATGGTGCAATGGGTGCAATAGTTTGCTTACAGTTTTGTTCCATTCTTGTATCATAGTGTTTCTAATTGTTTGAAAAGTCTTTTTGAACTAAGAATTATACAGATATAAAGCTTGCACTCAATTATATTGAAAGTTAATAGCTTAGATAAAATCTTTCAGCTTGCTAAAAAGGCATCAATCTCTCTATTTGCTTCATGAATATTTTCTATAAATCTCTATTTTGATTAATTCTAAAAATTTTGACAACAAAAAGTCGATAAGCAGTCATAAACCTTGGTTATTTGTCCAATAATTCATTGTGAAAATCTTTCTTATTTCTGCTAACTAAAATACGAAACAGGTTCTGGGTTTCTCATAATCTACTGACTATGTTATGAAACAAAACATGTCACAGTATTCAATGGTGTAGGTTTCAGTGCAAAATCTGTCAAATTAGAGATCACATTATATATGTAGCCTACAGTATGTAAGTTAAAGATGGTCTCTCACATTTTAGAAGCACAATTTGAATAAAAAATTGTACACATTTGATCTCTGGTTTCCACAAGAGAGTCGTTATCAATAACATGTATAGGTATAACAAATTAATTAGCTTTTCATATTTGATTTGAATTTCTCTACAGTAAAAAAAGTGAATCCTGGTGTCTCTGCCAAGGCAAGGCATGCTTCTGTAAAATCTGATGCATGTCTGACCAAATAACCATTCACAATATGGTTTGACAAATATTGAACAAGAGGATGAAAACTATGAAAATTTAATGGAACTATTCTCTTGAGCAGATAGTTTCTATATCTATGAAATCAATCAAACATAGACCCTTTTAATGTGACTTTAAGGCCATGGCTCACCATTTCTAGAAGTAGCTGTAAAGTAATAAAGATAGGAAATAAACTTACGTGGTAGTAATAGGTCGATCAGGACCTAGTAATTTAGATCCTTCCCAGAAACAATCTAATGGTGTCACAATAATACATGGTAAAATTTTTTCTAACATAATATCTAATAAATCATTTTCTAGCACTTGAAAATTAGCAGCATGACACAGATCACTAAACTTCCATGTACTGAAAAAAATTAACATAAATTCATATAACAATTTGTATCAGAACTCTATGCCCATATTCAGTAAACTCAGGCATTGAATTTATTCTCCACCCCCTCTCCTCATATGACATGTCTTGACTTCATCAGAAATAATATTTTGCCAGAAGTCAAATCAAAATTATGTTGAACACCTATTTTCATAAATCCCTTCTTCACATGAAAACAGGTGTTGAATATATGCTGTGTTCATTTCAACAATTCATCTGTTTCTTTCGATGAAAATTATGATAAAAAAGACATTTATTAAAAATACTTACTGTCCATCTACCTTGACACTGATTTCTGTTGCTTTCTTCACAGCCTCTAGATGCAATAAGAGCGATTTCTTAGATAATATATTTGTTCCTTTTTTTGGCGTTTGTATAACTAATTCGTTTGAATTTCCACTTCCTTCTCCGATAGTTTTTCTGGTATATTCCAGTTCTTTTTCTAGTCTTCCGCCTTCTGTAAAATAGATGGAAATATATAGGCATTAAGACAAGCTGTAAGCTGTTTTATTAAGTCATTTGAGGTAGATTGGATTAGTATCTTAGTGGTACCAGTATTAGTCTTTTATTAGTCTTTTAGATTTGGCGCATAACTGCACTGGCATGCAGAGTTTGTTATCCATCAAATTTAACAAGTGGTTGCCTAGCAAGATACGCCCACTTTAAAATATATTTTTTGTTTTAACACAGGATAAACTCTAAGATTATTTAGGTCTAATCCAAGTTCTCATCAATATAAATGTTCACACCAAATTTTATTAAAATCAGATGAAAACTGTATCACAAGACGTGTTGACTAAGTAAAGTGCAATAACTCAAAAACAGTTTATCGAAACGTCAATTTCGAACTTGACCAAGATGACATCAACTTCAATGATCACACCAAATTTCATTCAAATCAGATGAAAACTGTTGTCTCTATCGTGTTCACAAGTCTTTTTCGACGCAATTTGACTTAGTCAAGGCCCATAACTCAAAAAACGTTCACCCAGAAATCGTCAGTATGAAACTTATCCAAGATTTCATCAATATAAATGATAACATACCTAAAGGAAATTGTGATCTCTATTGCGTTCACAAGACAAGTTTGACGTGTTTCGACTAAGTCAAGTGCAATAACTAAAAAACCATTCATAGAAAAATTGCTAATTTTGAACTTGTCCGAGATCTCTTCAATATAAATGTTCACAGCAAGTTTCATTCAAATCCAACAAAAACTGTGGGCGTATAAAAACACAAAACCATCAAATACATCATACTAATACTCTATATTCTAAATTCATCCATACATCGTTTTCAATGTTTGAAGTCTACACATGGTTGAAAGTTTTAGAATTTAATGTGTATTCAATATTCAATATTTGATAAAAGCTGTTGCAAAACTGGATAGTTAAAATGTTATTTTTCTTTCGTACATATATGTTTAGAAGCAAAATGTAATAGGCCTATTTTTTATACAATATTTGGTTGATAAACATTCTTACGTATTTCCACTTTGGCGAAAACATATTGTAATCGTTCCGATTATTTTATTTTATTTTTTTGCGATTCTTGGATGAGTTTGCAGACAAACTGGTGAAGGGTGCAGAAATTCTAAATCTACAGTTGATCTTAGAATGATTTCTATTATCAAATAAAACAAAACCAGAAGGTCTTTCTCTGACCGGAAGTGAGAACCAGAAGTTGAGGTTTTTTTGCTTTAGCAAGTTTATTTTCAGTTCGATTTCGACCGGATTTTCAGATTTGAAAACTTCAATGTATATTTGTCAACTAACAATTATAGGTTTTATACAATTCGGTTAAATCTTTTACCCACGATTTGCAATTCGATATTCAAGGGTCATCGGCAAAAATTTTAGACTGTGATTTCTAGTTTAATATAAATGGTAAAATTTTGAAACTTTACCAGTTGATAGGCGATATGATTATAATTTTTGAAAAATTTTAGCCTCAAATGATGTAATTACGTAACTTCCGGTGTATAACTACTAGGTGAAAAGTGAAAACTGTTTTATAAATAACTTGTCAATAGTAATCGATTTGACCTAAATAATTAGGTCAAGCTGCCAATTCGGCCGCCAATTTGAATTTTCGTTACAATTCTTAAATCCGAAATTCAGACACTATTGATAGATATCTTCCTTTTCTTGGAGACCGATTTTTAAATTTCGTATTTTCTTTTTAATTATTTAAATTTCGATTTTTTTCAAAATTAGGTCACTTTAACGGCTTCGGAAGGTGTGACTCACTTAATCTATGACCTTGAAAATTGGGTCAAATAATATTCAATATATTGTCTACGAGTAGATATTTTTAAATTTGGCTTACTTAAAAAATTCAAAGAGATAAGTGTACTTAAATACAACAAAAATTGATAGGCTAATATTCATTTTTTTTGCCATCTTTAACCGTTACGGAAGGTGTGACCTAATTATTTCATGACTTTGAAAACTAGGTCAAATGATATTCAATATATTGTCTAGATGTAGGTCATTGCAAATTTAGCCTACATAATATTTTAACGTTCTAATTGTAAGCAATTCTAGTTTAAAATTTGTTTGTATCATAGGCGCGGGAACGGGGGGGGCAGGGGGGCCCCAAAATATTTGATGGGGGACAAAAATATCTTTTGCCCCCCCAAAAAATGAAATAAAATAATTATATGTACCGGGTAGCCTAAATATGTTATTGTCTCATAAGGCCATATTTGTAAATTTTCTTGGTTTTTTAACCTTCGAAGCTGGTAATACAATCAAAGAATATAAGTTTCTCTATCACGATCAAATTATTTGAATAAATTATAATTTCACTTTCTTTATTCTTTTGAATTATCTCCCGTAATTCGATTAATTTTGAAATGAAGTTATATGAATGACAACAGTTTTTTGACTTTGAAATAGTTTGCCCCCCCAACCTAAAATTTGTTCCTGCGCCCCTGGTTTGTATTGTATTGTTCAACATTGCTTGACCATATATGCTGTAACATTTGCAATAAATTTATGGTATTGTTAAAATTTGTGACATGGATCTGTGCCTCTATCAAGAATATAATTAATTTATATAAGTTTATTCAAGTCTATTCATAGTAGTTTACATACGTATGCGTGTAGGATTAGAGACAAAATAGATATTGCATCAAAGATTAAATAAAGAAAACACCCAATAATAAAACATTGACTATGGTGGTCTGTTAAAATAGTGACAGTAAACACAGGCTTGATAATAAATATATCTCATCTCATGGAACAAATAAATATGTACCAAAAATATAAGTATTGTGAATGTAAGCAAACATGAAGGGTATGATATAGTAGTGGTATTTTTTCTTTCAAATCAAGATTTATAATAATAAGTGTCCGATTGTGATACTCTCTTCCAGATGTCATTTATCTGTGACAATAGGTGATGATATTAACACATCAAACTCACAGTCCTATATTACTTGCAAATCTGTTGCAAAATAGATATGTGTGATCCATAGGCCAACTATTAACAAACCATCTAAAACTATCTCAAACGTGTCAACTTTAACACAAGTGGATGGACAAACACTTGGAATGCAAAGAGATGAGACTGAATAATTTTCAAGCCATTAAATACCCACAATGGCTTTTCAGTAATTATTGTTGTCCAAATAGTCTTCAACCAATTAGTGATAGGATACCTCTTGATTAAGTGATCACACAATCCACAAGCATTTCATAGATTTGAAGATACAGTTAGTTTGTTTGGCTAGGGCTAATTCACTGTTACAAAAATTGTTTGAAAATTGTTAGCTAAAGATATTATCTTTTCTTATGTAAGTCTGAAATACATAGGATGAAGATCAAATTGCTGATCAAGATAGAACCTTGTTTTTCCCAGAGATCAGAAATGAGGTGTTAAAGTGCTTCAAGCTGCTGTTTATTACGACCAGTGTGCAATGTATAATTATGTGCTACAGATTGAGCTTTTAAAGATTCTTACACGTATAGAAGCTGTATCAATGTCATATCTAAATTCCTTATACTTTGTGATGGTCCTTTGCTTGTCTGTGTCCTGTTAAATTATGTAAAGTCTACATTTGACTCTGTAAAATGCAGTAGGTTTACAATTCACTGAAGAATGCGGTCGACATTTGGAGAAGTACTTTTTGGAGTATGAACTTGTAAGATTTAGACTACAAGATGTATAGTTCATCAAGAATATAGTTTACAAATGTTTATATATTACATGTACTACTAAACACATTCTAGAACAAGACTGTTGAAACAATTCCAGTAGGTTTAAATCTTGTCTGAATAGTATTTTATTTATGAGTTGAGTCGAAAATCCTTGTTCCCAACCATTTTGAAATTAAAATAAAAATATTGAATCACATATAATGCTTGTAAAAACATACCAAGATTTAACAATATTATAATAAATCTGAAACCTATATATGACATGCAGGGCTAATCAATGCACCTTTATATTAAAATGTAGGCATATCAAAATTATTTTCCTACCATACTACGCAGATTATCTTGGTAACCATGAGCAAGAAAACATAGTGAAAGTAGGATATCAAAAGGCTAGTTGTACCCTCATGGGATATTCACAGTCTAGGAAAGACCGACTGTCTGTTTCCTGAGACAGCGAGCCCACACAGTGTGCATCTCTTCATCTAACCTCCATGTACACACATGAAGATAAATGTTTCTGTAACATGTCATCAACAGGAAATCAAGTTTACAAGATCATCTCCTAAGCCAACCTAATTTATCAAAACTTGGGGTGATTTGCAAGTTAAAATAATAATTTGTTTAAATGTGAGCCTAAACTGATTCAGTAAACTTTGCCCATCAAAGAGTTCACCATCCTGAATCTAGCCAGCTCATGTTGATACTTAACAATCAAAACAACCAAATCAAAGCAAAAATTGTTATTATCAAAACTTTATGGCTCAGATGAATGTTATTTAAATCAAATAAGATAGCTTGCCAGGCAAGGTAACATACACCAACAAAGCAGAATTATTGAATCTTTTTGTCCTTTGATTTATACTATCTATATATACAAACAAAATGTTGGAATGTTCAATAATTTTAATGTATGTTTATATTAATTCACACAGAAGCTTTGTTAATCAATGGTTTGAAAAAGAGGTAGACTACAGAAAATTTTATTTAAATAAAGTAGTGACAGCCTTTTGTTTACAATTGTTAAAAAATCACTGAAAATATTTAATAGCCAACATGTTTATTATTTAATCTAATTATTTCCAACGTAGCTTCACAAGCTTTTAAGTTTATTTTAAGATACTGTGGTTCAAAATGGGATCCAAATCAGATTGTATAAATTCTTAAAATCATGAAATATCTTTTCTTGGAAAATTTGTTTTTGTTTAAATGTTGAAATGCAGAACAGGCCACGTGGTACACAAATATGATCCTAAGATTATGATCCAGTTCACAAGACCTCATGGAGAGGTACCAAAGATTACAATCCGAGTGATACGATCCAGTGATGAAGTTCCAAAGGTTACATGCGCGTTCCACTTTCTACAAAGTCTGCGTTCTACATTACGTTCTAGAAAAATTAAAATAATCAAATTCGAACTTGAATGGCGTCTAATAAATTCCAAGACTAAAACCAAGTTTCATTTAATCCATTGAAAATTGTAGTGTTTATTGTGCCCACAACAAATGTTGACTAACAAAATCCATTTAGAACCAGGGGCAATAACTCAAAAAGTATCAAATTCGAAATTAACCTCCATCACATATATTCCAATGCTCACACCAAGTTTCATTAAAATCCATTGAAAATTGTAGCATCTATTGAGCCCACAACAAATGTTGACAGACCGACGGAGGGATGGAGGGACAGGGAGAAAACAATATAAGTCCACATATTCATATGGGTATTTAACATGCCACAGATATACTTAAAACTTCTGTCCTATGCAACTATTAAATCTTGTACTAGTTCTACCTGAAACTTTTCTCTTGTACCAACTCTACCTATATTTACTTTTATGTTCTATGTTTTCCCTTTATCTAATAATAAATTCTGTCTATCACAACAAAAATACTTGTTAATAAATTTCACAACATGGGAAAATATAATTTCATCAAAAAATGAGGCTGTTTTATTAACTGATTCTGTTGTAAAAGTATTTAACAGAGATACTAAGTGATGACAATAAATGGAATCCATATGAATAAGTTAAAAAGATCTGTCTACCATATCAGTTGGGTGGTCTAATATCCAAACAATCTATAGTTTATTTGCCATCCTTTTTCTTTCTCAAAAAAATGAACAAGAATTTGTTGTGTTGCTTTTGGCTACATAAATTCTCAGTCTGAATGGTTTTGCCAGAAATTTTCTACATTTATTGTAAGTCTGTGGTAGAGCACTGAAGAATCTAATTTTAAAATCATTGACAAAAGTAAACAATGAAATCATGAAATCTTACAGACTACTTATTTTTCTGGCTCTTTGCTGCTATTAGATATTCACTTTTTCCAATTTTGACAGTTCTATCTAAAATTTTGTTGTAGGATTGAATTTCAGCTATGTACTTACTATCAGGATTTTACAAAATTGAGGATGTCATTTCTAGAGAACTTACTCACAGACTTCATTTCTGAAATACTCACTTCTGGATGCAATACCTAAGGAATTATGATAGGTTTTGAGGGCTTTTTATGCTTTTTTTTTAGGCAACCCAAAGGAAACTTTCGTGCCGTTGACTCCTGACAACAATATTATATTGTAATAAATTGTGTTATAAATGACATCATTGAATATACAAAGATGAGAACTTTTATAGGAACAGAATCATTGAAATTCAACAATAAGATTTCTGTTAAATCAGACTAGGTTGAAAGTAGTTGGCATGATGCCTCAAATATCTGACATTTATATCAGAACCAAATTCCATCACAGTTGGGGATCACCACTCAAAATTCATCTTCTACAGAGATGTCATAAATTTGCCACAAATTTTTACAACCCATATTTCTTCTTTAAAACTGTACGATTATTTTGGTTAATGCTGACTTTGATTCTCTTAACTTAGTTAGGTCTACTTCTTGGTTCATCATCATTAAAACATTACTGTCAATTATCAGAGTGATAAGCCCAGACCACACACGTGTGTTATCTTCTAGCGTCAAGATGAGAAACCTAATAACAATTTCTCCTCTATGTTTCAAAGGAAATGGTATGAAGTACCTCTTAAAATACATGTAAAACCAGAAATAAATAGAATAGCACTTGTACTGGGAGGATTTGGGTGTATCATGTGTGCTATGTACCAAGATGTTGTTTGTACAATATGTTATGGTAGTTTGGTGAGGTAAAAATAAAGGTGAATGGATGTGCTGGTCAATATGGTAATACATTATACCCACATTGTATAGAGAGAATATTACGGAATTAAAACAATCTGTTATTTAGGTGAACTTTTATAGAACTAAAAACAATAAACAAGATTTTCAATGAGCTAACTTAGCAAGATAACTTATGGCAACTATAGGCATAAAAAAAGGTTGAATTGCAATGAATCTGCTTGAAATATAGACAGATTTACTTAAATTTACAGAGCTGGTATGTTTTCAAAGCTAGAAATTAACAATGGCCCAATCAATAATCATTCATGAAATGTTTAAGGGCATAAGAAATATATTTGTTGGTCAAATACATGCAAGTCCTATGAATAGAATCCATAATGATGATTTTTTTTTGTTTTTTTGAGAGCCACAAAATATCAAATTTTCATGAAGGTCTATCTATATAGGTTAAACACAATTGGAAAGATCAAATCTCATGTTAGTGTTCCTTGTTAGTGTTAACACCATCACATAACAGGATATTTGAACTCATTCTTCATGTTATTATTATTATTTGGTGTTAACACCCAAAAAAAAGTTTTAAAAAAAAACAAGTAAGGTCAATGGAAGCTTTCATATTCTATATCAAATCATTAAAAACATTTTGAAAACTTTAAACAAGTCTAAAAACTATAGGCTACAGATTGGTTCTGATAACACCCAAGAAATCATACCGATAATAAGTTTGTGTTACACTTTCAGTAAAAATATCTAACTATTGTGATAGTGTCCTGGTTGTGTACTAACACCAGTGTTAACACTAACACAGAACACTCACACTAACACAAGATTTGATCTCACTCATTGTACTAGATTAATCAAAGATCATTTTAGATCCAGATTGTGGAATATTTATTATATGAATAACCTAAAAATCCATCAACATTTAATTTGTCTAACTGTAAAACAAACAATGCACTGACTGAAATGTTTGATTAAAGGGTCAGGCAGGTACACAGAGAAAACAAAGATTTTTTAACATCATAAACTGGGAGTTATGTCCCTTGAATGAATAAATTGCACCAGATACAATGTGTGTGGTTTTGGCAAGCTGCCATTGAGTAGTGAATTATGTAGATGTTTGAATTAGATGGAGACATAAAGATCATTGGTGGGTCAAAAACAATATTGATAAAGCAGGAAAGTCAGAGAACAAATCACAATTTACAGGGAAAAAGTCATACAATTCTCTATAAATTATTAAAGCCTCTCCAGTTTATTAAATATTGAAATTTCTGGAATGTCATACTAGATGAATATTGTACTACTAATTCTGATAATCATGCAAAATATTGAATGAACACTGGCAGTCATTGAGGATGTAAGATGATTTGTTCAACTGATAACCAGTCACTGAGTGATTGACCAACCTTTAGGATGTATATTTAATAGCTTAAATATCTTATGAACCAAAATGCAGTATCGAAAGGGTGGAGATATAATTTTCTTAATTCTAGAGGTTAGTAACAGAATGTTAACATATATGTTATAAAGAACTGTCAAGAAACTGTCACTATTTCACTTTGTCAGGCTCTTTAAGCTATGATGCAAGCACTTTTATAGCTTAACAAAAAGGAAACATAGAACGAATTTAGGGTTTCACTGTACCAGTCCCTAGAGCTTGTATGTCATCAATTTGGGTATCAAAGATAAAAAGTGAAACTATGATATAGGTAACACCCTATTGAGGTAAATAAAATGGATACTGTTTCATAAACTGTGGATAACAATACATAGGGAAGCTTTATCTTATTAAACTCGAAACACAATGTGTATGATCTTGTTGATCTAGTCTATCGACAGAGGAAACTTTTAGGATAATTCCAACTTCCAACAATTAGGGAACCATTAAATTGAGATCACTATCAATGTACATTTTGTTGACCATATTATTTGGTTTTATTCAAAACAAACTTTAAGAAATTCCTTTGAGAGATTCACATTTTCCTTCTTAGAACATTGTTCTCCTACTGTTTGAAAGGTAAAATTTGCAGCGAAAAAATACTCACATTTGAAACGATCGCTAAAAAGAGTAGGAATCATACTTTTTTCTGAAAAATATTTCGCGTAAGTATTTCATCCAATGAGATGCCAGAACATTGTGAAGAAATACAGGATGATTATGAGAATGTTTTGTTATTGAAACCCGAAAAAAGCACACAAAATTGACAAATGTTTTTGAAAAATATTGCTTTGAATGTTTGTGGAAAGTAACATCAAAGAATTATAGGGACAGGGATTATATGGATATTCCCAAAGAAGCAATAATGTTATCATACAGCTCCCTGTGGAAGTCAAAATTTGCCAAGAAAATTTATTTTGCATCAAAATAAATCTTCCTGTGGACCACGGCCTTAAGGAACATAACTTATATCAAATGACTATCAGCTCCTAAACATCAACTAGCCGTGACAGTCCTGAAATTCTAGCAAACAATCTAATAAGTCAACTGATTTAGCCTATACTATATTATGAGTAAAATAAGTTTGTACGTAGCCTTATACCAAACATATTACAAAATGTTTTTACAACTAAAAGAAATTTCTATAATACCACATAAAAACAAAGTTTACAAAAGAATCCCTTTCAAAGTCTGCTCCTTCATTCAGTGTCACCATATTGGTTCAAGTGTCAAATAGTGTCACTAAAAAACCTAGTAGGTCATGTAAAAGGACTGTAGTTTATCCAATGTCAGAGAACTGTGTAAACAAAACCTAATATTAGCTAACAATAGTTTTCTATGTTCCTATGGTGAGAGTTGAATGCCTCACAACTTGTAATAAGAGTATCTTCAAATTCTCTATTTTTCGCTGAGATCATAAGCTTACATTTTAAATTATGATTTTTATACTACCTATAATTTTGAAGATGAAGGGCAATGTTTCCATTATTATGAATTACATCATTGCTTGAATAACATTGTTATAAGTGTTGTCTATCAGAATAGATAGCGCATTAATTAACTATAATAATCCATTCCTAGAATAGGAGTCTATAGCCTTGCTGTGTAATTAGAAAATTACCGTAACAAGTGATTCATTAAGCAAAAAATAAATACCTTATAGTGTAATGTAATGACTCTTTTTGGCATGAATAATAAAAACAAATATTCTGATAAAGATTCTTTAACAGAAAATAGTTTCAAATCATTTGATTATCTTATTATCTTAAAAAATAAAAATACACACTTATGATACACCTAGAAAAAATAAATACAAAGTTTTAAGAGAAATGACCTCAGGTTTGTGTCAATCTTTCAAATAAGATAGAATGCCTAAGAGTAAGTGATTATTTAAATGTCCACCCAAATTAAAAGTATCTTATCATGTAGATATTAAGACAATTAATAGGTAAACATCGTGTGTATACTTTAATTAAATTCTAGTCACAAGAACTACATTTCAATTGTTTGTTTCAAACCACCCAAACAGTTCTGTAAATATCTTTGCAAATCTGTTGCAAAATAGATATGTGTGATCCATAGGCCATCCATAGCACAAACTGCCAAACATTACTGAAAATTTATGTCTCAATTTGATGATGATGGAGATCCAGGATTCAAATGGCATTTTGCTAATAAAAACCATTGTCACTTTTTTCAGTTTGCATGGTTTGCCAGATTCTAAATGGCTCATTTACATCAATTTGTCTTGGTTTTGCCACAGAGTATCACCATAAATTGTCTGGACTTGTATTCCCATAGCTTTTCATAAGAACAAGAACAACCATTACCTAGACATAGTTTTAACTCTCAAAGTGATTAGGAAAGAGAGAATCAGTAATTACAGTGATTATACCATCGGTAAACAATGTCTGTGGTGTAATGAATGCCCCTGCTATATTTTAATGTAAGTTTACCTTTTTAAAACAATTGAATAGTAAAAAAAAATTCTTGTACCTCACACGATCATCATCAACATTTAATAACATGAAAATGATAAAGGCAAATTGTCCTGGAAGAAATATTCTGTCACCCCTTGTGAACTCCAGAGGTCAGTCAGTGCAATTTATAGCATGGTGTATGTAGTTTCAATAAGCATTAATATCAGAATTCATAAAGAAATTCCATTATAGAGCTGGAATAAATTCTGTCTGCTACCCACAAATTCTGGAAATCACCATAGGAAACGGCAATCATTATGAAAGTAAGAAGTTTTCTAAAATTATGACCGTACTCAACCCAACGTTTGCTACCATATTACAGTGTTAAAAGAGTTTCTGGAAAGTCACATTATTATGGCAAATGATTACATATAAATGGTTGCCATCTGTGAGCACCTTTCAAACAATTCCATCTGTTCCTTTTAGGTTTGGAGGTTCTCGAGACTCACAGGCACTATTACTATTTCTTTAACAATAGAGATCGTAGGATATTCTTTCAAACAGCCTTGTTCAAATTACAAGTCGTTCAAATGAAAAGGACATTTCAAAATGTTTGGATAGATTTGGACAATTTCTCCACCCAACAATGAAACTTTCAAATTAAGTAGGTTAGCATCATTTGAAACATGGGTTATATGCACAAATAAGTTTGGATAAATTAAAAATTGTAGATTTATAATATATAAAGTTAATTTCGATTAATAAGTCAATTCAAAGAACAATATCTATGAGACTCTTTCATGAACAGAAATAACAAAGTAAAACAATCATGGCATTCAGTTGCAGTTGTGAATCACAAAACTAACAAAATCTATTTAGATTCTTATCAAACCTGCCTTCACCCATTTATTCTTCTTTTGGCAAATTAAATCTTTAAGAATAACTGCAAAAGATTCTTACAAACCACCAGTGGTTCTTACCTAGAAACAATTGTAAGGAAGAATGTTTGATGTCAATTAGCATGTTTCATTACTAATTTTTTAGTTGATATTGACACAATCTGGCCGATTTTTAGAAAGCAGAATCAACATTTGGGTTCTTCCACAAAATAAATGATTTTTGCCGCTTTATTTTGACCAATCAAAAATGGACGTATTGACCTTAAGCAAACATTGTCAGTGACCTGACCACACAGATTTCATCAATGATACCAGTATTATTCAAAACTATCAAGCTTAAGTTATTCACAATCAGGCGTGGATAAAGGGATGGGTTAGAGCTGTTTACTTTTCTTTTCACTATTAGATTTTATTATCCTGACATACCTTCTATTTAGATATTTAGTTTTTACCACACTCTGTTAGCCTCCCTTTATTCCAATGTAGAAAAGCCACTGAAGATCAAGATTGTATGTGTTAGGGTGATACGAGATCCAAGGTCATGAAGTAAGAAGCATATATTTCTTAGTGCTATTTAAATTTATTGAGTAAGTATTTTCAACAACAACGAAAACTGCAATTCATACAGAAAATAGTGAACCCATTTGATTTCACCACAAAAAGTAGAAGAGTGTTATCATTATCACATATCAGACCATTATGAATGGCCCTCATAAATCTTTTATGAAATTTACCAAATTATCAAAAAAACACTTTTAACACTGGGAGCCAATTAAAATGAGCAGCATGATGACAAACATAAATTAAATAACAAGTTGAAGAAGGAGAAGATGTGAGGTAAAGAACACCCACAAATTATTCTTAATTACAATATTTCATTACATACTCATGAGGGTATTCTAGGTGCAATCCTGCAATCCATTAATTCTATCAGATGCCAGTTCAATTATCAACTTGGTTAATCTAATCCAGATCTTTCATAAATCATGAAATACTATGTGCAATTCTATTAAAATTATAAAATCCCCCACAACTTTTATTGTGAATCACGGCAAAAGGTTCAAATAGTGTAAAATGTTATGAATAAAAAAGGAACAAAAGAATCCATCAATTTGAATTTTTTTCATTCAGAAATGAAACCTATTAACCCCAGAATAAAAGTTTGTGAAACATTAAATTGAATTACTGGTAATTGAAACTATCATCAAAATCTTGATAACTATAATGGCTAATATGATGATGGGTTGAATTTGAGTTTATATCATGTAAGATATACTTTTATGTCGAAAACTTTAGATAAATTTTGTGTTCCAGCCATCTAATTGGTCAATCACTAAAATTAATTTTTTGTTTAGTTTTCCTATCAGTTTATTGTATGTCTTATAATATTTATTTTATTCAAGTTTTTTAGAATAAGGCCCCAAAAATATGAAAAGAAGAATGAAGAGAGAAACAAAGTACCAGTAAATGTTTGCTGTGCAACAAGTGTTATTTTAAAGGACGAATTTGGTCAAATATTAAAACAAAAAGATTGTATTTATAGGTGAACATCTCCTGTAGTAACAAGACAAATCATAACCACTGTAAATTACCCTGTTAATGTAACTTTCAACCTATCAAAGATTAGTGAAGATCTTTATCAAAGATGGGTAATATCTTGTTCACAGATCCATGAAATTCATCACTAAGATCTACTTCATGATTTAATTGTCACAGTTTGTGATGCATCACATATTTAACAGTGGTGTATTACTAAGGTCAATAGGACACATTATACTTGAATTACATGTCTTAAAGGATACATCCCATACCAGACTTAAACAAATAAAAATTAACATATTCATTATATACATAAAGGCAGAACCACATAAGTCTTTCTGCTTTCACGTAAAAGATACATTCACTGATTTTAATCATTTCAAATTTATGCATTTATGATCATTTGATGGTTATAAATATTATGAATCTGAAAAATACCAGTATGCCAACTTAAGTCCATGGAAGACATTTTCATAATATAGTAAGTTTTTAGTATTTTATAGTACTGGTACCTAATTTTATTGTCTGTTCTGTATGCTACATTTACCAAACAGGCAGTATGTGGAACGCAGCAATGGTATGCTGTATACTGAATGTGGTAAAATTACCGCATGGTCCATTAACCTGCGTGCAGAAAGAATTGCTGTTCTCTCTAGACATGGCACTGTTTATGTCTTTCCTTCTCGATCACAGTGCATCCAAATCCAGCATCCGAATCCAGAATGTTGTTGCCGTGCAAGCATAAATGTTAACATAGAAAAAGAAAACATACAAGATGAAGGCGAGGATGGATAGTCCATCCTATTCATCTATAAAAGGTGTTCCCTAACCAAACTTTTAATTGAACTCGTTCTGCACTGATTTTCATGGGGAAACCTTCTATTTGGTGTGTTGACATGGCCTCCTGGAAAAATCTCTACAATTAGTGATCAGAGTCTGATTATCAGACTTTCGACATTTCTATGAGCTATGACCAAACCGCACGCTGATAAATGGTGATTGGAAGATAACTTGGAGCAATCAGATGGAATATATTTGCAACCTAAAGATATAAAGTTTAGTTGGCATAGAATGATATTACAAAGTAAATTATAAAACTGCTGTAGATCGCAACACAATATCTGCACCACCCTTTTTTTTATATCACCCTGTTTCTAATACCTCTTAAAGTGTCATTAAAATATTCTTTATATAAGATTTCAAATCTAATTTTCATCTTGTAGATTGTCACCTATGTATGCATTAAGGCTTAGTAATTGTATACAGTTTATGTGATATAAGGGGAATAGACTGAAATGTGTTTGTCTTTCACAGCTGACATCATTAAACCACCTATACATGGATTGCTGGCTCAGGTATCCAAAATAACATATTTTCACTAAATATTATCTGAAATATTATTTGATAGTCAATTCACATTGAATAACTGAAATATAAAGTCATGAGGCAACATTATTCATTAATAAACAAATCGATTAAATATAAACTCCGAAAAAATATAACTGGAATTTGTTAATCACAGTTCAAATAATTTGACTTTGACTTTTCTTCAAGGTCATCAATTCTACACAATTATCTCTCAAATTAAGAAAGTATTTGTTCCAATGCAGTAAAGTGCTTAAAAACAACCACCCTTGAACAAAATCTATCAGGGAGGAAAAGGTTTTCCTATATTTACAATGCTAAACAGACAAGCAAGTACAACCTATATACTAAGATGATTAATGACATCATCTGCTACTCTATTTTAAAGAAGAATTATCAATCGTAGGTTATCACAGTTATTCTGCTGATTTCATTTACTCTACATTTCTCTCACTGGGGTATTCTTGCCTTCAATTTGAACAATCTTACAAATGTGCCAAAATGACAAACTATCCTGAATCAAAATAGCCAAGAAGTGAAGGCAAAGATAATTCTTTACACCTCAAAATACCCCTATAGTACCTCAATGTGAACTTTTACCTTTAGAAAAAGGCAGATAATAATAATCATACGGTGTTGTATGTGTGAGAATTTATTCTACTGTGCCTGTTCTTTTTTACCACCTACTGTTAAATAGGTAAAAACTATAGTCTATTTCAAATTTTATACAAAATGAATGCCTTCTTAAGTTTTTCTAGTAACCAACAACTAAAAACAGCATTGAGCTTAAGAAAGGTTTGTTCCATATAGTATATATAAAAGAAAATGATGAATGGTTTTACAAAGTGTCTAAAATTTGTTGTTAATTATTATTAAAGAGTTTTACAAAAGAGTTTTTAGTTAGGACATTGCCTAAAGGTTTTGTTCAATTAAATTTTTACTCTAAATTTGTTCCTGAAACTGAGATCTCTATACCTGAATGTAATGTTTAGTGAAGATAGCTTGCCAGGCAAGGTAACATTACATTCAACATACATACTGAATTTGAATAATAAATTGAGCAATAACTCCCAAAAAATTCACTGTATATTGAAGTCGAGGGCAAAGACTCAAAAACTATTCATGGAAAATCGTCAAATTCAAACCTGACCACCATCTTATCTACTTCAATACTCATACCGAGTATATCAAATATAATATTTAAAAATTGTAGCTTTTTTTTCACCAACAAAAATTTCTGACGCAATTTTGCTTTGTCAAGGGCAATAGCTAAAAAATCATTGGTCAAAAAAGTCATCAAATTCAAACTTGACTGCTGTCTTATCAACTACAATGCTCACACCAAGTTTCATTAAAATCCATACAAAATTGAAGCTTCTATTGCATCGACAATGGCAATAACCCAAAAATTGTTCATCAAAAATTCTTCAAATTCAAACTTGACCGCCGTCTCATCAATTCCAATGCTCACACCAAGTTTCATTAAAATCCATCGAAAATTTTAGTTTCTATTGTGTCTACAACAAATATAGAGGCAGGGGCAATTACTCAAAAACGTTTATCGAAAAATCATCCAAATCAAATTTGACTGCCTTCTTTTCAATTCCAATGCTCATACAAAGTTTCATTAAAAAAAATCCATAGAAAGTTGAAGCTTCTATAGTGTCTGTGATGTAACTAAGTCAAGGGCAATAACTCAAAAACCGTTTATCGAAAAATCGTTTAAATTGAACTTGACTGCCGTCTTATTAATTCTGATGCTCATACCCAGTTTCATTCAAATCCATAGAAAATTAAAGCTTCTATTGTCTGCAACAAATAGGGCCTATAAACAAAAAAACCTTCATCGAAAAATCATCAAAATCGAACTTGACATCTTATCAATTCTTATGCTCACACTAAGATTTATAAAAATCAATTGAAAATTGTAGCTTTTATTGTGTCTACAACAAATGTTGACGGACGTATGTTGTGGGCGTATAAAAATGATGTTCAAAAAAGATTTAAAAAATGAGATAATGATGTTAAAATAAGAATGAGAAACTGAGACAATGATATTCTAATAACAACAAGGAACTGAGAATGCAGATAATTTCGATTGTATCCTTAATATAGGTTTTGCAAGGTCTTATTAACCTGTATGTACACTTTGGTTTGTATAATTTTTAGGCTTTGTAGGCATAGAATTGAGATTTGTGCTATTTATATCTTACCAGTCACACTGGGGCACTGGGGGCCATGTAAATAAAGAAAAAAATAGATAAGCCACCACCCTTTGAAGAGATAGGCACACATTCTTTCCAGCTAACAAATATTCCAAAATTTGATTTTCTGTCATTTTCGAATCTTTAAGAAAAATCTTACTCTGACATGCTGATACATTTTGTTTAAGTTTCCAAATAAACAAGTGATTTCATTGGCTGAGATTTCCTAAAAGATTCTAAAGCCAATTTTGATTGGACAATATTTTTTATGAATACGTAATATCTCTCACTTGTAAATATCCCTCACTTGTATTACCAGGCCTCAAGGAAGCATAGCAAACGGTAGTCCTGAACTTGCTGACTCTATTCTCAGCCTCTGATAGCTATTTGGACAGATAAAGCAGGATGTTTTTAACAATATATTTGGAAAGATGAATGATTTTGTAGTTCAGTCATTCCATCATTATCTTCCTACACCACTCAGTGGGTGCGCATTCACAAATTTCGACGTTACAAGGTCATGTGTGTGTGATTTGATTGAATTGTATTCACCCGGTCGTACATTAAGATCCGCGGATAAACTGTTATTAAAACCAATTAGAATTCATTTAAAGTCTTATGGTCATCATTCTTTTAGTTTCCAAGCTCCTCTTTTATGGAATAATTTACCGTTTAGCTTAAGATCATGCACATCAATTTCTTCTTTAGTGAACTTGTTTAAAGTTTTAATTTTCTTTAGCAGCCTTGTTTTTTTAATTTTTATAAGATTTTTATCAAATATGTTAGTATATTGTTCATGCAATATTTAATTTTACATTTTTAACATTATTTATAAACTGTCCCTGAACACAGTTGTGAAAGGTGCAATATAAACACTGTGTAATAATAATAATAATAATGTGATAGAAAAAAAACATGATCATTTCATGACCCAGTAACGTCGAAATTTTGGATGCATGCGCAATTTGAAATGGCGACTTAGCGATTGAATTTCTTGAAAAAAAACTTTAAGCAAAGGTGCGGAAACTTCTAAATTTTGGTGCCTAGTTTTTCTGACTCTCCCCCAGTCAATAGCTATCAGAGGCTGGGAATAAAGTCAGCAAGTTTTGGACTAAAAAAATGTGAGTTTTTTTTTTTTTTGGAGACAATGAATGCGTATTTATGTATGTATATATATGGATTAAAAGTGTTTCATTTTACCAAGAATTGATGACAACCCCAGTTACTTATGTATATATATATATATATATATATATATATATTTATATATTAGATACTGCTTTCTCGTTCATTCCCAAATATATTTATTAGATAAAAAAATTGGTTTTCACATCTAATATGGAATGGACAAAATGAAGAAACTTGCAAAGATTCAAAGTAGTATTATCTAAATGATAAACAATAAAACTATAGGGTGCATCTGACCTCTAAAGCCTAAGACAAAAGTGCAGGTGATCAGGGGAAAATTAACAACTGCTCTACAGTGCGTTTCTGTCTTCAGTCTACTAGAAGGTTCTAAATAAAACATAGATGTTCTAGAAACACACATACACTGTATTTAGGTCTCAAGAGTAAAATTTAACATGACTACAACAATACTTATATTTCTGATTCACATAATAAAACAACTGTACAATAATAGATTAATGTGAAAATTGGAGTAAGTTTTCTGCATACAATAAAAATGAAAAGAGATCAACCTTTTTGTATGTAAACTGAATACCCTGTCAGCTTCCAAACATTTTACTGAAGGCCTCCACCAAAACATCTGTTTGCCATATTTAAAAATACACCCAATCAAATAGTAAAGGTTCTCTCTACCACCGACACACAACTAAAAATATAAATAACGGAAACCAACTTGCACAACACAATATTCTGCTTCCTCCGCTGTTTTGGAAAAAATCTGCACCTTTATGACTGAAATAATTGGAGCTTTGAAGTTTGGTCCTGTGTGGTGTAGGCTTTTTAACGAACATGCCAAGCTTTACTGAAAATGAACAAGATAAAGGAGGGATATTTTTCTAAAGTTGTCATAATAAATTCTCATTACGACTAATCAACTTTTACAAGAAAAAAATGAAAAAAATTATAAAGAACTTTCTCCCTTAGTTCTTGATGCAGTAGGAAAATAAATTTGAAGCTGAATGAATAAATGAAATACATATTGTCAGGGATGTTTCTTTGCCTCAGTCCAACAAACCTGGATTTTTATTTATAACAAGAGAAAGCTGAGGTCAATGTGTTAACAATGTAAATTTTGTGTATCTTCAAATTAGTAAATTCAAAGTCTTTGATGGTCACTTAGCTGATGTTTAATCCAGATAGTTTAAAATTAATTGACTTTTAGCAGGAGGCATCTTTTGTTTTTAAAGACATCATTATACACCCAAGTTCTGAGGTCCTGTTCCAGTAAATTTGATCAGAAAACGTTATGAACAAAGTTGTATTATCACAAGTGAGCCAATTCTGCAATTTCCGAATCTTATCTGTTTTTGGGATAATTCTGATTAAATCTTATATTGTGACTATCTGTAAACCTTGTATTCAGTTCATTATTATTTGAATATTTTTTAGGTGTTTATTGGCTTGTCTACAAAGACTTGTAGTCCTTGACATCCAGTCTGTAATTTTTGAATCACCAGAATCATGAGGTCACATGATGATCTTGATGTAGTATCATTTCATAAGCATCATACTAATTTTATGTAAAATTGCAACATCTTTAACATTTTAAAATCAGTTCAAAAGCAGAAAGTCAACACACGGAGGCACAAAGTGCATCACTTGATTTTTTTCCTACTGAAATATTTCAACTTAAAAAGTTTATATATTTATTTAAGATTGTTAGAAATACCTTTAAAAAATAAAATAAAAGAAGAAAGAAACCTTGTCAAAAACAAGACAAATTCATTCAAAAGACAACCAGCTGAATTTATTTTACCCAAAATTAGAAATCTTCCAAATAACATCATTCCATGAGCACAAAAATCTTTAATTTCCAGGCAACATAACTCTAATTTTGTTATTTATTAAGGGACTTGATGATCATGGTTATCCTCTACTGCTATCGGGTATAAGGTTTCCATCACTAAAAGTTGTGACTGGTTACTCAAGACTACAGACCTACATGTGTACTTGCATGGCCCAAAGAAATTGTGCCAGAATAATAATATGATACTGTTATTTGAGTTTTAAACAATAAAAAAAATATTGTTCAATAAATTTGAGATTTTGTATAACAGAAAGATGGTAGCATAAGTCTGAACGTTTGAATGTCATCTATCATCTATTTTGCAAGGGGAGAAATAGGGACAGCAAATTACCTATTCTCTGATAACATTGAAATTGGAATTGATATTTCCCTTTTAGAATTTCTTTGAATCAATAGAAATTTAAAATTCTGTGTCTTTGCATAAGTTTACATTAATAGTTTCTCCACTTATGAAATCATCTCAGAGCTAACAATTCTTAAAAATAGTGATAGAAGATAAGACGCTAGTACATACTTGTGCGGAGACTATGGGGCCTGGTTTTTGATTGAGAAAGGAACAGTTCATAGCAGCCTAATGTAAATAGGGGCTACGGAAGAGATTAGAGTGATGGAAATTATAGACGTCCATGTAACCCTGAAAACAAAAATGGCCCCTGATGTTAAGTAAATTACAAAATAAATGGTGAAGGTCTATCAAAGCGCATGCACAGAAATTCATTCTAAGCATTCTTTGCATTTACACTACAACTATTATTGAGTTCTGACTGAGACCATCTCTTGGAGACCACTGCTTGGTGAGCCAGAAGCGGATCCATTCCAAGAATGTTTGACCATTTACATAACACAAAATTCATCCGTACCGTTCTAAGAGAAGATAATTTCCTAGTGTAAACAGGGTTATGGACTGGTTCCATTTTTCATTTTCATACTTTCAGGCATTTATACAGAGCTTGAAACTAATATTCAAAACCAAACTGATCAATCTAATAACAGCCTGGATCCAGACCAGGTTATTTTTAAACATAGCTGTTAAACCCAACCAGAAACAGTACACCCTTTTAATTGAATCTAGCCACAACATCGTGACTTTTTGAATAAAAAAAAAGGCACATAGACCTCAAAACATAAACCCAACAATTTTTGTCATTTTCTGATTTATCATTCATAAAAAAGAAATGGCCACCTTCAAGCGAGATTATAGTTATATATCCATTAATGAAAACATCTATGAACTATTTGTAAATTAAGTCTTTAAGCTTATGTATAAATTGAATTCAAAGTTAAATGCCATAACTAAACAGTAGTTTCACAATGCTTGGATCAACCAAGTATATGGATAAAACGAGATCAAAAGATTTCCTTTGTACTGATGACACTTTAGAATTATAGTCCAAATCTTTTTTAAATCATGCCTTTCCACTTATAGTTATATTAGTGGCAAATTCAAAGTAAGATGACAAACCATAATTCAATTGCAGGCTGAGATAAGAACCCCGTGGACAAAGCTAGATAAGTCTTTCCTTGTATAATTATTCTATACAAATGGACTAGTTAATAATTCTAAATTGGGACTTAAAATATTCAGATTCCAAAAAAAGGTTATTCACTAATGTCTTTAATTTTATCAACCAATTACAAAAAGGTCATCATAGTACATGTGCTACATAAACTTCAGAGGTGATCTTAGTTTATGTGGATTGTAAATAATAAAGAAATTTTACTTATTAACCTTCTTATACATCAATCCAAATGCAATTCATACCTAGACAAAATTTTATCATGTAATTGTCATATCATTTTCCTTATTGTCCAAGAAGGGCAATGAGTATTTGAACAAGCTTTCTCTATTTGCTAGTCCTCTGAGTTCAACGGGGTAAATCAGATAGAAATAAATAACTGTCCACAAAAGCAGGATATCACATAAAAAGCCAGCAAAATACTCTCACCAAAGATGAGTCGTAGATTTTATAGATGAAGGTGTATTATCGTGTGTTTAGTTGTGGTCTCGTGGTGGTCTTTGCCTCCATCAAACAATGAAAAATCACTGACCCATTGAACAGAGTAAAAATAGTCAAATGAATTTTAAGTCTGTTTTATATATTTATCTTTACAACCTGAAGTATAAAACTTCAATGTTAGATATAAAAACATGCCATAAATTACATTATTAAACTACTTCTGAATGTTAATATTGTATGTAATTTTTTCCTCTATGGGAAAAGACATAGTGCTCAGAGAACAGATATTCACAAATTACAACTGTAGGTCTATAGCATCTCTTTATTAAAAATATCTTTATAGTTTGTTTCTGCATAAAGTTTAAAATCAATCATACATTAGTCTCAGAAACAGCAATTGTAAGATTTGTAATAAATAACAGTGTTCACTTTTTAATGAATTTTAAAAGGATAATAGGCGTTAGAATACACTCGTCCTACGTCTAATATTTGTGATTAATATTGACTATTGGTTAAATAAGTATGCATCCCACACTTGAAGAATTTTCAAAAAGCGAGAATAAAACTATATTCGGATTTCTTCCAAAAAGCGAAGATTGTTATTTGTCAAGTTTGAGTGAAATTAAAATTTTATTATCCCTTTAAGGCTTATTATCCATGTGAATCCGAAATTATATTCATATGAAAAAAAAAACCTGAAAAACTTCCATTTTCTAGAGACATAACCATGTAGAGTAGTTAAGTGTAAATTTGCTGTTGTTTATTTGTAAGGTCAATACTGCTATAAAACCAATTTTCCCTATATTAATAATTTGCCTACAAGATCTAGAATGTAAGGAAAGGGAGATATAAATAGAGATTTCTAGTTTCAGGTATATTAAACAAATTTCAACAGTTCTAGCACTTCTGAAAATAATTTACAATCACTCAACCCCCAAAAGTGCTGTTTCTTGTTATTTAATGATGGGTTCCCATATTTTTAATAATTTATTTTATATTGCCTTATTACAATCGATAAATTTTCCACCCCAGTGGTTTTTTTGCATTATGTGGATGAAATGACTGGTATTCATTTGTAAAAAGAATATAATATATATTATTGTCTTGTCAGACATAAATTGTGTTTTGTATTCTTCTGGTACATGTTTTAAAAGGTAGCAATAATTTTAAAATTTAAATACAGAATTCACCGGCTCCATTCGCCCAATGAAATATTAGAAATTTCGAACAATCGTTCCTTCTTTAGTCAATTCGTAAGGATAATAATACTGGTTAATCAAGATATTCAAAAGAAAATACGGAACTGTCATGTGAACACCAATATAATGTTTTCATTCATATTAAGATTTCTATGAAAACCATTGCTTGAAACCAAATTAAAAACCTATGGAATGAAGCTCTTCTCGTGTTAGTCGGTTATTTAATGAGTGGGTAAAAAATCAACAGAGTATATTTATTGGGAGCCTATTTATTAATGAGAAAAATGTTGGCAAAATAAAATTGAGAAATCAAGAAAAGTGCAAAATTATGCAAAAGTAAAGGAAAAGATTTATTTTAGGATTGAACTCTCACTATCACCATTTTTCACTGTAGATTATGATAATTGAGGTTTAATAAGCCACATTCCTTTGTCGTGTTTGAAGGATGTGATGCGTTCCATTTTGGGCAGACCACACACATTTCCTATTGAAATAACTTGATTCTAGGTCACCTTTCAAAATGGCGGACAACTTTACCACTTCAAACGAACAAGAGCTTTTCGATACACGAATAATTTGGTTTGAAAACTTTTAGGGAATTAAATCATAGTGAAAATATATCTTCTTACCTTGAACCCATAATTCCTCTACATTTGTTTCTATAGTTCCAGTTTTTAATCCAACACAACACAAAGATAATAACAAAATTCCAACGAATACAACTTTACCACAATGTAATTGAATAAAACAGCCAGTACTATATAAGTATTTTTGTAAATGTAATCTTAACCACAATGCACACGTGTTTCCTTGGGCTTTACCCTGAAAGGCAGAATGATAAAATATATTCATACGATATTATTAATTGAAAGTTGCATCTAGTTTATTTTTGATGAATGAAAAACATTGCCTCAGGTTATGGCGTCACGCACGCTGATCCACGTTCTAAACAAAAGCACGTGTCTTCATTAAAGTTGAATATAAGTTGTAAAAATGTAAATAAATTTGATTTTTCATTGATTATTTTGTCTATAAATTAATTACATAGAATGTCCTAAAGAGGTGACAGTTTACGATCAATGGTAGTAGGATCTAGATTTCAGATATGTTTGTCAGAATAGAGGGAATGATGAGTAAAGGGATATTTGGTAAATAACGTTAGAATATCGATCCTTGTGGATAATTAATTGAATAATTTATCGTAACCTCGTCCAAAAGTCAATCAGAAGGGTACTGCTCAATCTGGATTAGTTTTACCATTTAATTATGTTATCTCTAAAGTGTACTCTTTTCAGATGACCTCTTTTTACTTCGAAGAGATCGATACTAAGTCTACATTTATCTAGCTGAATAAACTGCATGACTGAAAACTTTCATTTATGAAATGTAAACATCAGAAAGCGTGGTATATCAAGTGTATGCCATGCGTTAAATCATAGAGTTCGGAGTTCGGCGTGTAATGTTTTGTCAGAGTTCATAAGTAATATAATATTGTCTTACCTTCTTGATTTGACTATAGGCTAGTTCTGCATTAACCCAGCTTGTCCTTGTGTACAGTTCGGGTTCCCCCGTTTGATCATCGGTTCCCTGTCCCGGTACCGTGTTCATGGCCAGACCCTACAAGAGTAGTACGATAAAACACATCAATTAAAGTTAACATTGAGAAAATCCATAGTGTGCCCCAGATACAGAATCTTCGTTAAAAGTCACTTTCATTGAATATTAAGTTCCAAAAAGTTCAGATTCTCACCTCCGAAGGCCTTTGTGCTGGATGAGACCAGCGTTCCATTGCCTAGTCCACATAAAACTTGTAGTTTGTAAGGAAAATCCACGACAATACTCAGTTATTACATTCATCTAACAGTATAATTTGGAAACTGTTCTCATTTACATTCAAGCTCCACCCTTATGCGCGCCGTATGGTGATTGATGTGAAGCAGCTAAAGATGTTGATTGGTTAGTTTCTGTGGGATTGCTCTTATTACGCCGGCCCCACATTAGTTGCCTAGCAACAGGTCACCCAGGTAGTAGACCACCCAGGATATAGAGAACCCACGTTCGAACAAACAATAATGTTCAAAAGACTCGATGCTAAAAGAAACCTTCAACCAGATGTGAATCAGTAAGGCCGAAACGTAATACCACATAGCTCTGAAATATATTCTACTATATATGTATTTTACTAAGCTGAAAATTCAGTTTTCCGTTTTAAATTGTATTTGAAGATGAATGATGTTGTCAATCTTTCATTTATTTAATGTAGTGATACTTGGATAGAATGGCAAGCTTATAGTTTCAAAAAGTAAATTAATTTATCAAAACCCTCATAGAAATTAGTAATAGCCTAGTCTCAAGTATATTTTGCCATTACCAAGAAGCAATATGGAATATCAAAGAACAAAATGCTTTAATGGTGGATGAGATTTAATCTAATGAGCATTGTGATCTGGAAATCGTCTACTTTCGAAGATGGGTATACATGTATAAAGCACATTAAATTAACCTTTTACGATTTTTTAGAATCAACTTAAATTATTCAATGACTTTCTTTTCATAGTCAACCCATTAGAGTCCCATCTGAAAAAATATCTTTATGGCCTTTGGTTTATCCCGCTCTAGGGCAAGCTGCATGGCGCCGATGTATATAACATGGGCTTTCTTGACGTATTATAGGCCTTACGGTAATCGAGGAATAAAATCTCAGAATGACGGAGGTTGTTCATAACCTTTCATGTCACTTAAAAGTGGAAAGTGTTTTTAACGAACGGGAAAACCTAACTCTAAGAAAGTCTCAGTCCAATCCGAGGTCCATTATTCATAATATTATAGACTACCCTTTCGGAGCTATGTGTTTGTGACTCGGTGATGATAAGCTGTTAAGAGTTGTATCCAGGCCTCACTAAAGATCGAACTTTTCATCATTTTTCTTGTCAGTTATGTGGTTCAGAGCGCTTAGATAATGTTCATAAAACTGTGTTCTCTCAACGCGATCTCTTGGCAGTTGGTATTTTTTTTTAAAGTGTATATTAATTAGTGCTGGTACGATATATCGCTGAATCGATTTATCTCGATACGACATGCCACGTACACGTATCGTATCGCGAGGTCGTGTATCGATACTTGACTACACATGGGATTCTAATTAAAGTGGGTAATATTTTACTTACTAATCCATTATCTTCAAATAACATATTTTTACGTGTAATTTAGTAGACAGACAGGCTTAATTATTTTTAGTTAACAGTTTATGAGTGAAACATCTCAGAAAACTAGTTAAATTACTTGAAATAAAATTTTGTTGCCTCAAAATATAAGTATATAAAATAAAATATCGAAACCTTGGATAAAATGTGTTACTTTTTATCTATAACTCCATATTGCGATACGTCTCAGCTTTTACCCGGGCTTATATTTCAATGTGTATGTGTGTACTGTATGCGCTTAGAAAGAACATCAGAGAAATGGTAACTTAGCAAATCGGGAGTTATGTCCCTTATATAATTCGATGTCAGCCATAGACATCTAAATATAACAGCAGTTCGTTAATCACTCCGGAGTGTCAGCTAGGACTGAAACACTTCGACCGCTAGTCCGAAACTTGCTAACTTTATTCGGAGTCTCTCAGACCCGCAACGCCCCTCCCTGGAAATCTTTTCGCCCCATAGACATAGCTTTATCGAACAACAATCACAGGTTAAAGTTAATGCAATGTTGTTTAAATTGAAGTCAACTTTGAAAACACCAACATACTGACTATCAATAAGCTTATTGATAAAACCAGGAGACTTCATGAAGCTGTCAACCTCAGAAGTAACCAGCTAGACTAAGTTTTCAGGTTATCTCATGCAAATGATAATCTGTAATATTAATGTGCATAAATTTATTCATTTTCGGTTATTAAAACACTTCAACTACCCTATGAATAGTTATTTTTTTAAAATGTATTCTCTTTTTATGAAACACTCTGATATTAACAACAGTTGTTTATTTAATTTTTAATCAAATTAATTAAATTTCTTTTTTTCAATCCCTGAATTAAATCAGAATTGAATGTTTTAAGTATCATGTAAAACATATAGAGCTGGTTACGGGCATGCAGTCTCTGATAGATATTTGGACAGAATTGGCTTAGAAAAACTAAGGTGATAAATTTCGGCACATTGGCGGCCACATGTTTTTTGTGGTTTTTTTTTTGCGATTATGATCTATCTTCTATGTGGCTAGTTTTTTTTAGTGTAATTATTTAAGTTTCCCTAAGTAAACGCACCGTATACCATGCTAATCCAAGGTTTAGCCTTCGTATAAGCATTAGAATACAGTTTATTAGACATTCTGTGTTTTCTGATATTTTTAGTCTACACTGTATCCAACTAAAGCCCGTTCCAATACTATTTCTTTTGAAAACAATCAAAGCAAGTCCCGTAAAAAACGTTTATCGATAAAATGAGGAATTGAGGAATAGCGAAACCGAATACAGAATATTAGGGCCTCTTTGTATTCCGAAAACCCCCAAAATAATAGTCCTACTTTAGGTTTCGATATCTAACAATATTAATATCCTACTTTAGGTTTCGTTATCCCACAATATAACTTGGGTTTCGATATCCCACAATATTTATTGTCCCACTTTAGGTTTCGATATCCCACAATGCACTTAAGGTTTCCATTTCCCACAATATTATTGTCCTACTTTAGGTTTCGATATCCCACAACATTATTGTTCTACTTTAGGTTTCGATATCTCACAACATTATTGTTCTACTCTAGGTTTCCATAACATCCCAAAATATTATTGTTCTACTTTAGGTTTCGATATCCCACAATATTATTGTTCTACTTTAGGTTTCGATATCCCACAATATTATTGTTCTACTTTAGGTTTCGATATCCCACAATATTATTGTTCTACTTTAGGTTTCGATATCTCACAATATTATTGTTCTACTTTAGGTTTCGATATCTCACAATACTATTATCCTACTTTAGGTTTCGTTATCCCACAATATACCTTAGGTTTCGATATCCCATAAAATTTATTGTTCTACTTTAGGTTTCGATATCCCACAATATTATTATCCCACTTTAGGTTTCGTTATCCCACAATAAAACTTGGGTTTCGATATCCCACAATATTTATTGTCCTACTTTAGGTTTCGATATCCCACAATGCACTCTAGGTTTCCATTTCCCACAATATTATTGTCCTACTTTAGGTTTCGATATCCCACAATATTATTGTTCTACTTTAGGTTTCGATATCCCACAATATTATTGCTCTACTCTAGGTTTCCATAACATCCCAAAATATTATTGTTCTACTCGAGATTTCCATATTCCACAATATTAATGTCTTACTTTAGGTTTCCGTAATATCCCACAATATTATTGCTCTACTCTAGGTTTCCATAATATCTCATAATATTATTGTCTTATGTCATATTATATCCCATTATCCCTGGTCTTTTTCATATTGTCGTACCCCTTTCGGGTGTCGGTGGCCTATTTTTGAGCCTGAATAAAAGTTTTAATTTTAAATTTAATCTTGTGAGCATAAGAATTTAAAACCCCTCGATTTTGAACACAACAGAACATGGTGGAGATGCCGGGTACCGATCCCGGTACTCTCCCATACACATCGACCCCAACAGAACACTTACTTCAGGTTTCCATAATATCTCATAATATTATTGTCTTACTTTAGGTTTCCATATCCCATATAGGCTCCAGTGGATTTATGTGGACGTATATTGTCGTCACCCCTGTCCTTGGTCTGTCGGTCCGTCCGTCAACATTTGTTGTAGACACAATAGAAGCTACAATTTTCAATTGATTTGAATAAAACTTGTGAGCATAAGAATTGATAAGACGGCGGTCAAGTTCGATTTTGATGATTTTTCAATGAACGGTTTTTGAATTCGTGCCCCTGCCTTTATATTTGTTGTAGACACAATAAAAGCTACAATTTTCAATGTATTTAGATGAAACTCGGTGTGAGCATTGGAATTGATTAGACGGCGTTCAAGTTCGAAATTTTTTCGATGAACGCTTTGTGAATTATTGCCCTTGACATAGTAGATCAGGTCAAAATGTAATTGTGGGTGCATTAAATACTACAATTTCTATTAATGGATTTTAAAGAAACTTGGTGTGAGCATTTGAATTGATAAAACAGCGGTCAGGTGTAAATTTGACATCTTTTTGACGAGTGGTTTGCGAGTTATTGCCCTTGAAAAATCGCGTAAAAGTTTTATTGTAGAAGAATAGAAGCTACAATTTTCAAAGGATTTTGATGAAACTCGGTGTGAGCATTGGAATTGATAAGGCGCCGGTCAAGTTCAAACTTAACAATAATGATGATCGTTTTTTGAGTTATTGCCCTTGACAAAATTTTATTGTGGGTGCGATAGAAGCTGCAATTTTAAATGGATTTTGATGAAACTTGTTGTGAGCTTTGGAATTGACAAGGCAGCGTTCAAGTTCACATTTGACAACTTAGAAGAAGGGATTGTTTGTATATAAGATGCTATCAATCAAAGGAAAAAATGATTTAACAATGCTGATGTGTGGGCGTATGTTACTTTGCCTGGCAAGCTATCTTTTTTTTATTATGTAGTTTGATCTGCTTGATAACGATAAGAGGATACTTATTGAAACGTAGCAGTATTAATAAACAATAGTTGTAAAGACTTCTTCTACGGAAGAGTTCTGGGGCCATATTAACAGTAGAAAAAAATAATATCATTAATTTTAACTTCATTTCGATAAACTTTTCTCGAAATGAATCGTATTGATTTAATTTCGACATACTTTTCTCGGAATTAAATAAAAATCATTTATTTTCGACATTCTTTTCTCGGACTTAAATCAAAATCAGTTATTTCATTATTATTTCATACTATACATCGCTCTACACTACAACTATACATCACTCTACACTACTATACATTGCTCTACACTACTACCCATCACTTTACATTACTATACATCTACACTACACTACTATACATAGTTCTACGCTACTATGCATGACTCTAAACTTCCATTAATCTACACTACTACCTATCACTCTACACCCATATTCATCACTCTACACTCCTATACATCACTCTACACTACTATACATCCTTCTAAAATATAACACATCACTCTTCACTACTATACATCTACACTACACTACACTACTATACATTGCTCCAAACTTTTATACATTGCTCTACACTACTATACATAACTATACACTACTATACATAGCTCCACACTACTATACATTGCTCTACACTACTATATATTGCTAAACGCTAATATACACCATTCTACACTACTATACATCGATCTACACTACTATACATTTCCACTACTATACACTACTATATATTGCTCAACGCTAATATATACACCATTCTACACTACTCTACATAGCTCCACACTACTATACATTGCTCTATACTACTATACGCTAAAACACTACTCTACATTACTATACAGAAGAGTAATGTATAGTAGTGTGAAGCTATGTATAGTAGTGAAGAGCAATGTATAGTAGTGTAGATGTATAGTAGTGTAGAGTGATGTATAGTATCATTTATTTATGTATTATTCAGCAAAGCAAAATACATGCTATAGCTATAAAACTACAAATGCATATGAATTAAAGATTATACAAAGTTAACTTTTGATTACAAAAAATATCGAAGAAAAAGCATAATACAATACTACAAATAGATTCACCCATAAGGCAACCCTTTTAAGTATTTACACCTAGAAGTTGGTTTCGTTGTTTGATAGAGTGGTAGATAAGTTAAGGATTTCCTTCTCACATTTAGGATTCATCAAGGTGTTCATTTTATGTAGAGAAGGAAATGACCAGAAATATCGGGGGAAAAACTGGCGACGAAATTTGTTATAAAGTGGACAGCAGAGTAAAAAATGAAATTCATCTTCAACGTATGGAGAATTACAGAACTCGCAGTCTTTTATCGCGTGGGACTTTATTGAATCGATCAATTTCTACATTCAATTTCAAACAACCGCATCTGAATTTACAGATGAGAAATTTAAATTTATCAGGTATATTGGAATTAAGATATGGTTCAAATTGGAATGAAGTAGTGTAGAGTGATGGATAGGAGTGTAGAGTGATGTGTAGTAGTGTAGAGAAATGGTAGTGTAGAGTGATGTATAGTAGTGTAGAGTGATGGATAGGAGTTTAGAGTGATGGATAGGAGTGAAGAGTGATGTTTAGTTGTGAAGAGCAATGGTAGTGTAGAGTGATGTATAGTAGTGTAAAGTGATGGGTAGTAGTGTAGAGCAATATATAGTAGTGTAGAGTGATGTATAGTTGTGTACAGCGCTGTATAGTAGTGTAGAGCGATTATTTAATTGCGAGAAAAGTATGTCGAAAATAAGATTTTGATTTAATTCCGAGAAAAGTATGTCGAAAATAAATGGTTTTGATTTAATTCCGAGAAAAGTATGTCGAAATTAAATGATTTTGATTTAATTCCGAGAAAAGTATGTCGAAAATAAATGATTATGATTTTATTCCGAGAAAAGTATGTCGAAATTAAATGATTTTGATTAAACTCCGAGAAAAGTATGTCGAAATTAAATGATTTTGATTTAATTCCGAGAAAAGTATGTCGAAATTAAATGATTTTGATTTAATTCCGAGAAAAGTATGTCGAAAATAAATGATTATGATTTTATTCCGAGAAAAGTATGTCGAAATTAAATGATTTTGATTAAACTCCGAGAAAAGTATGTCGAAATTAAATGATTTTGATTTAATTCCGAGAAAAGTATGTCGAAATCAAATGATTTTGATTATGTCGAAATTAAATCAATACAATTTATTTTGAGAAAAATATGTCGACATTTACGAAAGCCTACAGAGCCCATCTACTTTTTTTTTTTACTTCTGAGTTCCTAGTTCCCACTTTTGAGTTTAACTCTGAACGCACTTTCTACTTTCACATTACTTATTGGTTCGACGCCGACAGTTGTAAAATAAAGAATGAGAATGAGAATAAATGAATGAAAATCTAGATAACTATTCTTTTTAAAGGCATCCTGTGTTATACTGCATATACCATTATGGGAATAATTTTCTTTGTCGGTTTGATTTTGGTATGCTGCATTTCGTGTGTAAAGTGCCTACCTGTACCTACCAGCTATCTACCATGCTTCTCTAATAATGTTTTCAGTCTAAATGAGCTTATTCTTCGATATTTCAATTGTGATTTTTGTAAAAGGGGAAATAATACTTCTGTTGTTTTATCTACACCAGGTCAATATCAGTTTGAGTACTCTAAAAAGACGTCTAAGATCTTTGAGATTAAAACGTAAACTCACTGGGAGTAGAAATACAATTTCTTCTTATAACGATGTGGTTAATGCAATTATAACTGAAATTGGATGTAGTGGACGCTGTATTGGATACCGATCAATGTGGTATCGTTTAAAGATTGAATGGGGCATCAGATTTCCTCGCGATGAAATTCTCAGATTTTTGCGGATAATTGATCCAGAAGGAATTCGAGTGAGAAAACGTCGACGTTTACATCGAAGACAATATATTTGTAAAGGACCAAATGCGGTTTGGCATGTAGATGGGTATGACAAGATAAAGCCATTTGGATTTTGCATTCAAGGTCATGGCTTTAGTCGACGAATTATTTGGCTACGTGTTGGGCAAACTTTCAATAATCCCAAGGTAATTGCTAGGTATTACCTGGAGGCGGTCAAACAGCTTGAAGTTGTCCCAGCTAAAATTAGGTGTGATTTGGGAACAGAAAATTCTATATTAAAGAATCTTCAGCGGCTATTCCATTATGATGAAAATGATCCCACTGCGTGTTTGAAATCCTTTATTTATGGAAAGAGCACTTCTAATCAGCGTATAGAAGCGTGGTAGTCCATCCTTCGGCGACAATGTTTACATTGGTGGATTAATTTATTTAAAGGCATGCGGGAACAGAATATTTTTAATGACTCAAATATTCTTCACAGTGAATGTCTGCAGTTCTGTTTTATGCACATTATTCAATCAGAACTTGACATGGTCACTAGAAACTGGAATCTGCACCAGATAAGTAGGAGCCGCAAGACGGAGGTTCCAACAGGAAGACCTGACGCAATGTATTTTTTGCCACAGCTATATGATACCAGCGATCAAGGTACCTTCGTGGATATTAGAGATGTTTCTGCATGTATGACGATTTTCGAGTACGATTACAAGTCGATAGCTTCAAACAAATTTGTACAATTGATTGAGCTCCTAAAACCATGGGTGGGTATTCCTGTAACAGCGAGAGAAGGGCTCAATTTGTATATGGAACTGTTAGAACACTACCAATGATGACCTCTGACTCATAATAAGTACTACAATGATTATACTTTCCTGTAATTAATAATGTGTTGTAGAAACATATTTGTTAACAATAATGTGGACCCTTTTAATACACTCCACGTCACCCACCCTCCTTAATCCCTTGTTGAAGAAACGTTTCGAGTACCTTGGGATCATATACATGTATAATGTTTTTTTTAGCTTGCAACTAAATTGAATTATTTAGAACCAAATGTGAATTGTGAATAGGCGTGTGTGTTTGTCTAGTACTATCAAATATCAATAATCAGGTTATTATAGTAACTGGACACAATTGTATGGGTAACAATTACTTCTTTACTAACAAGCGACGTTTCGACATATGGCACTAGTTGGAAAAAGACAGTGGAATATACATGTAATAAAATGTTGAAATATCGCTTATAGTTATTTATATAATCGTTATTGTGTTGTAGGCATTCAACGCGAGTGGTAGAGAGTGTCTGAGAGGTTGTTCTACTAAAACATTTTTGCAAATTAGGATTTATTTCCGTGCATATAAGGCCATTCCAGAGGCGAGACCAAATGTCTGCTGGGAGGTGGGCTTTTAGCAAGAAAACTCTACATCACTATACAACGTAATCACCCAACGCGAGCGCTAAAGGTTGTGTCTAGGGTTCACCACCCAAGGAATTAAAAAAAATATATGATAGAATTTCGTGCATTTGAGACAATTTCAGCGGCGATGTACGTTAGTTAAAAATAATTGTGCCCAATCCACGGATTCATTTGTAATTTGAGTCCATGGGACTCCCACCAGTCAGTCTCTTATCACACCTGCCCCTGTCCCCCACCTAGATCCGCTACAGGATGGTTATTATAGTACACCTTATCCTTGAGATCCCCCCTCCAATCTCTCCATTCTGTCGACCGGTGCGATCGCGGAGAGATGACGTGACAAAGTGGCTGCCTCACACCGTAGTAAGAATTTAACGTCGTGATGAACGAGACTACTCTTCGAGATGAAACAAGCATTAAGTAAACCCATGCCCGCCATCTTGATTCTCCATTTGTGATCTATTTACGTTTTTATCCGGATTGTTGGGAGAGAAAATCTGGACGATCCGGATTTCATAATAGAATTGGCCCCTATACTTAACACACTATCTACTAGTCGCATTTGTCAAGGCGTCCCGTTTTTCTTTACTCCACTAAAATCCCTAAGTGAGTTCCGTAACCCGGTTAAGCGCTTTTAATATTCACGTAAAAGGTTAAGCGCTTTTAATATTCACGTAAAAGGTTAAGCGCTTTTAATATTCACGTAAAAGGTTAAGCGCTTTTAATATTCACGTAAAAGGTTAAGCGCTTTTAAAATTCATTTGAAAACCTGAACTTTGTTGGACTGCCCCTTTAAAATATCAAAATAAAATGCAAAAATAATTTTGTTATAAATATATCTCTTGAAATCTACTGTATTTGGTAGCCTACATAGAAGATTCTTTGTTCACTTGGGACAGACTATAAGTTCCAAACTTGAAAGGGACAATCCCACTCTTGTTGTAACTTATAAATATGTCCCAATCTTCATTTTGATTAATAAATTGTAGTATTATAAGATATTTCAATGTAGGCTATTGGTGCTATATATTACATCTGAATCAACCTATTTTTAAAATTCAATTTTCCGCTTAAAAATGCCGAAGGTCTTACGTAGAATCCATTCCGCAAACGTCCGTGAGTACCGCAGCTTTTCGCAGTTTAGTGAAATGGGGGTATAAGCGGCTGGTTAAACATTCTACCAAAAAGTAAAAGTAGAGTATAACGATTGGTTGTTTAAAGGCTACTTTTTAGTAACGGTAGCCACACTTCATTATTTAAATCACAATAATAATCGTACTTGATTACATGTTTTGCTTGAAAAGGCATTCTTTTTTCCACGTACCCTGTAAATTTTGAAATTGAAATATAAAATATTTTCGAATTTTTTAGACTTGATTAAAATAGAATTTAATGGGATGATGGGATAATTTAAAGGTAGGCCACTAGCACAACTTGAAATAAGGCAATTTTTTTTTGCTCCAGCAAGAGTGGGATTGTCCCTTTAATACATTTCAAAGAACATTTTGGAGGGAAAGATTGTAATTATATGCCATAGATTTTATTTCTTTGAATATTAACATTATTATTGGCACTTTAAAAACACCCATTACCTTACATTAATTGAAGGCTAGCCGAGCCATTCACATGGCAAAAATCATTCAGACCATCAAAATTTATATTATGATAAGTGACCATTAATTCGGGGGCTTGATACATCGGTGTTCCTAATTGAGTTGCTTCCCTCCCAGTACAAGTCAGCGTTTCCAGTTCGTTCACCCTACTCAAGCCGAAGTCACATAATTTGGCTTTTAAATTAACCTTTTCAATTAATATATTTTCTGGTTTAATGTCCGTGTGTATTATCGGGGGATCTATATTGTGCAGATAGGATACTGCTTGCATCATGTCATAGGCCACATTTAATCTTTTATCTGGCGTAAATTTAAACTTCGGTCCAAAAATATTTTAAGTATACCCCAATAGAAGTTCGTCTAAATTTGGACCATCAACAAATTCTGATATCATAAATACTGAAGATTTATCAATTGAATATCCCATCAAAATTAAGATATTAGGGTGTCTTATTCGTCCTTAAACTTGGATTTCGTCATCTATAATCTTTTGAATAAGCTTAATTCTTTTGACTTTTACTTATTTTACAGCTACTACAGTACCCAACCACTGCGCTTTATATACTGTTCGAAAAGAACCCTTTCCTATGTCATGGGCATTAAAAATGATATCTTCTTTGTTAATTTTCTGAACACTATTTTGGCATATCTTTTTTATTGGTGGTTCAAGTAACTCACACTCTTCTTCAAATTCACTGTCTTGTCTAACTTCACCGTCTGAATTATTAGGTTGAGGAAGTTCAACATCCAATGTGTTCGAATAATTAAAAATCATGCCTTGAATCTGTATGGCAACTGAATATCTTCCAGATTCCTTCACAACTATTATAGGCACATCTCTGCTTTTATAAAATTCAATTCCATCATTCATCCATATATAATTTATATCACATCCATGTAAGGAAGAAATAACGCCTACAAGGAAATCTTTTCCGTTCACTTCAAATCCATTAAGTACATCCGGCCCATGAAGAATAATGTTGTGCTCTGTGGAAATTTAAAGAAAATCCTACCATCTTCATCAAAATCATAATCTAAATATTCCTTCTGGTCTTTGCTGATACCAACAACTCTATAGCCATTTAATAGAGGATTAAAACCATCTGTCCTTGATACCTGTAAAAGAACTGTCTTTACAATCTTCCAAAGAAAAGCACGTTAATCAACCTTCATTGTTAGAAAAAATGCTGATTTTCGAAATCATATACTTGACCTCTAAGTTAGTGTCTGTCGTTAGGACCATTGTTTCTTTTTCGGCATTCTTTACACACTCTTCTTTAACTGCTTCGGTGTTAATTCGTTCAGTACAATGACGTTCTGGACAAAAACAATCCTTGTGAATGTAAGTAGTCTTGAAAACAGCACTGATTATTCTTCACATCCCTGAAACATGTAATTGTGGCCCCTTCATAGTTACCGAGAGCAACATCTACACTGTTTAGGCTGGAGAGGGTATTAACACCGTTGGGGAAGAACATTTCTTTACCTTTTGATATGAAGTCTTCAACAGTCATTGTTCTGCAGTTGGAAACTCTAGACCTGGCTGCTTTAAACGACGTTTGTTTTGCTTTTTTGTGTTTAAAACCAATATAGGCTTTATAGGTCTTTTCTTTTGTTGATGTTGCTGATAACCTATCAACGTTGGTACGCTTTATTCGAGGTGAGGGACTATCCATATCGTTAATGTTTCGTAATAATTCTCTGTTCTTCGCAGCTCTATTCACCTCGACATCTCCTAAAACAACAAAATAAATATTTCATGATAATGCTACATGTTGTTGATTCGTGATAATATCACTTTCATTTATGCTTATAATTTGCTTGTTAAAAGCAAGTACTAACAATCCGAACCACAAAACAAAAATCCTTTAAAAACATTAATGGAAATTAATAGAATGATTTAAACTAAAGGTAGGATACTAACACTTTTAGAACTTAGAATAAGGCTTTTTTTAAGATATTATTATTATTAGTAGTAGTATTATTAAAGAAGTACAAGATATATGGATTTACTATTTCTGACATTTATATACTAAATGTCAGAAATAGGATATACTTACAAACAGTAGTAGTAATAGAGCTTACAGATATCCGGCACCCCTCCGCTTCGCTCCGCTACCGGATATCTGTAAGCTCTATTACTACTATTTGCCCACCCGCCCTCCCTACAACTTATTTCGGATCAGGAGACATTCAAAAATCTCTAACTAAACTTCCCGGTTTTCCATGGGCTAAATATAAAGGCGAGAAACATCTTCCAGGTCATAATTACACTGGACCGGGAACTAGGTTAGATTAACGATTGGATGAAAATGATAATCCAAAGCCAGGTGAAGAACCTGTTAATAGAGTAGATGCTGCACACGACAAACTATACAGAAATGAAGACTTACAATTTCGACACGAAGCAGATAAACAAATGATTAAAGAATTAGAATCCATTCCAAATCCCACTTTTAGAGAAAAAATTGAAAGAGCATTAATCATAAGATTATTAAAATCAAAAATGAAATTAGGTATGGGAATAGAAGATGAAATTCACAAAGAATTCAGAAAAACTAAAAACTTTTTAAAAGTGAAAGTATTTGCCAAAGATGATATATGGTCTGCAGATTTAATTAATATGCCCCCAGAAAGAGATTATAAATATTGTTTAACAGTTATAGATTTATATACAAGATACGCTTGGGTTATTCCTCTAAAAAACAAAACAGGTCTAACTGTTAAAAAAGCATTTGAAACAATAATAAAACATAGAAAACCCAAAAAGTTATGCGTAGATCAAGGAACAGAATTTTATAATAAAAATATGTAATCTTTAGGGTTTGAAATTTACAGTACATATAACGAAGGTAAAGCTGTAGTAATTGAGAGATTTAAAAGAACTCTGAAAAACAAATTATTCAAAAAGTTCACAGAATTGAATTCTCAAAAATGGCTTAAAATATTACCTATTGTTGTCGATGAATATAATAATAAAATTCATTCATCTATAAAAGTTACTCCTACAGAAGCTTCAAAAAATCCAGATATTATAAAATCAATTAACACACAAAACAATTTTGAAAATGAGAATTTAAATATTAAACGCAAATTTAAAGTTGGAGATAGAGTTCGTATTTATAAATATAAAAGTAAATTCGAAGGTTATGTTGGATATTGGACGAATGAAATCTTTATTATTGATAAAGTTAATAAAACTTCACCACCAACTTACAGTTTAGTAGATTTACATGGTGAAGAAATCTTGGGTAGATTTTATCAAAACGAACTTCAAAAAACTGATTTTTAAAATGATTACTTTTAAAGAATTCTTACAAAAATACGGAACTGATACTACCACAAATTTTCAATTAATCAGATGGGCAGAAGAATTAAACATAAAACCTTTTTACTACTGTATGCGTGATGAAATATCATCTCTTAAAAATAAAACAAAGTTTTATGCTATAACTAATATCCACACTTCAGATCAAAAAGGCGTCCATCATTCTGCTTTATTCAAAGGGGATTCGATGTATTTTTTTGATTCATATGGATTAGATCCAACTAAAGAAATTATTGATTTGAATTATGGTCCAATAAAATGTTCTACTTTTCGAATTCAAAAACCAGGAGATAAATTTTGTGGTCAACTTTCTCTTTGGGTTTTATATCAATTAAGTTTAGGTAAACCATTTTAACAAACAGTATTAAATCTTGTTTAAAAAAATGGCAAATAAATTTGGTCTAGGGAACTTAAAGAATGAAGCTCCTATATTAACGCTTAGTAAATTCAAACCATATTTTGTAGATCAAACTGGAGACACACTTCAAGGTGATATAGATATGAATAATTTCAAAATAACTAATTTAAGATTTCCTCAACATAAAAAAGATGCAATAAATAAAGGTTATTTAACTCAAAGAACTAAAAGTTTACATCAAAAAATAACTGTATTAGATAAAGATAGTAAAAACCAATTAGAAAACCATCAAAAACTTTTAAACTCACATCATAAAAAACTAGAAAGTTATCAACAACAATTAGCAAATATAGTTGATAAAACTCAGTTGGACAGAATAAATTTATTAATATCACAACTAGACGAAAAGATAGCTTGCCAGGCAAGGTAATATACGCCCACTGGCAGCATTGATTTTGAATAAAAAATAAAATATACATATACTTCTTTTCAAAAACACAGCAATAATTGATATTAAACATTTTAAGATTTATCTGATTTTCAATAGGGTTCATCCTTAAGTGATTCTATATACTCATGCCAAGTTCCATTAAAATCAGTCAAGAAATGTGACTTGCAGAGTGTTTATGAGCCAAAAAATTGAAATCTTTTAAAATAACAAGGGCAATCAAATATTATGTGATATTTCTTGTTTTTGACAAAATCTGTAAATCATTGTACCTTCTAGAGGGTTTACAAGCTAAAAATTTGACGCGTTTTCAAAAAAAAGGGCAATAACTAAATACTAAATATTTTTCAATAAGTTTCATCATTAGGCGATTACAACTACTCATGCCAAGTTACGTCAAAATCGCTCAAGAATTGTGACCTGTGTTTACAAGGAAAAATCGAACACATTTTATAATAAAGCAAGGGAAATAATTCGTATTTAATATATTTCGATATGTGCTATTTTCAGAAGGGTTCATCCTTGGGTGATATTCAACAATTTCAGCAAGTTTTGTCAAAATCGGTCAATAATTGTGCTTTGTAGCGTGTTTACAAGCCACAAATTGAATGCGTTTTCAAAAACAAGGGCAATAACTGATACTAAATATTTTTCGTTTCAACTGAATTTCAATAGGGTTCATCCTTAGGTGATTACAAATACTCATGCCAAGTTATGTCAAAATCGCTCAAGAAATGTGACTTGTAGAGTGTTTACAAGGCAAAAATCCAACACATTTTATAGAACAAGGGCAATAATTCGTATTAAATATATTATAATAAAATTGAATGCGTTTTCAAAAACAAGGGCAATAACTCATACTAATGTTTTTCGATTTCGCTGATTTTCCATAGGGTTTATCCTTGAGTTATAACATACTCTCACACCAAGTTTCATCAAAATCGGTCAAGAATTGCACGTTGTAGAGTGTTTACGTGCCATTCAAGAACAAGGGCACGAACTCATACTAAATTTTTTCCGATTTCGCTGATTTTCAATAGGGTTCATCCTTGCGTGATCATAAACACTCATATTAAGTTTCATCTAAATCCGTCAAGAATTACACCTTGTAGAGTGTTTACGAGCAATTGTGGACGGACGGACCGATGGACGGACGGACCAACGGACAGATATGGGTGACGACAATATACGCCCCCCATTTCATGTTGGCGTATAAAAACAAATACAAAAAGCCAAGTTTTATCAAAATCCATTAAGAATTGTTCTTTCTAGAGTGCTTACAAGCTAAAATTGAACGCAAGGGCAATAACTGATACTAAATATTTTTTGATTTAACTGAATTTCAATAGGGTTCATCCTTAGGTGATTACAAATACTCATGCCAAGTTATGTCAAAATCGCTCAAGAATTGTGACTTGAAGAGTGTTTACAAGGCAAAAATCCAACACATTTTATGCAAGGGCAATAATCCTTTAAATAATGAAATTATAAA